>MJUU01058440.1:19446-31801 GCA_002080025.1 Modiolus philippinarum | reverse complement strand
TGAAATAGTTGCCTCAGAATGTTTTTGCACCTAAATTTTTAGAATATTATCGGTTTTTTTTTTCTTTCATTGCTGGACTTAATAACTTAGTCATTTTTAATTGACATTTTTAACAGAAGGAGCATTTTTTGTGAAATCAATTTTTCTTACAGATTTCAACCCAGATCTATGAAACTTAACAGAATGAATACATACTAGTATATATTATATTAAAAATGTGCACTCGACTTTCTGGAAGTATTTCAGATTTTCCCCCGTATTTTTATTCTGTACTTGGGAAGTTATAAAGAGTGTACCAGAACCGTGAAATTTTGTCTTTATTTTGACTAGTGAGACGAATTCCGAAGGACTTTCTCCTACTCCAGGCTTTTCATCCTCGGAATTCTCTAGATTCAATACCCATAAAGTAGAAAAGTTGGGATAATATTATCAGTCTTGCCAATAGGGGGCGCTACACTATAATGACAGAGTACGAAAATAGTACTATTAAAAATAGTGCCTTTTAATTTGTAGTGACTCCCACCAGTTGGTTCATATTATGATCAAAACGAGCATAGAATATTGCTGTGTATATTTTGAAGATCAAAGAACAGTTGAGAAAACATGTTCAAGTTGCATAACAAAACGGGACTTTCGAGATAGGAACTCTCGTGTAATTCAAGGCGGAAACGATATCCTCAAATACCAGTGAGAAGTATAATCGGAATCCAGTCCTATTGAATATTAATATAAACCACCTAAAAACAAACTATTTATTAAATTGAAGTGTACTTATAATTTGTCCTGCATGACAATTATTTAACTAAATTTTAATTGACGAAAAACAATTAATCTAAACGCTACAAATCGATTAAATATAAATCACCCTTGGCTCAACAGTGTTCATTAATTAGTGATTCCATCCCAAGGTATTGATGTATTGATTTTTTCGCATAATACACAAAAATGTTGTCGGAATGACTACGACTCAAAATTCCCGTATTTAGAACGGATAAAATGAAATACGACCAAAAACCGAACATTCTTTGTTGCGACTATGTATACAATTATCGGGAACGTTTCAATTGAATTTTATTTTCTTATTTGGTACACAACATGTGGTTTAAATGTGTTTA
Organism: Modiolus philippinarum; assembly: GCA_002080025.1. Lineage (NCBI taxonomy): Eukaryota > Metazoa > Mollusca > Bivalvia > Mytilida > Modiolidae > Modiolus > Modiolus philippinarum. The sequence continues at coordinate 30,686 of MJUU01058440.1, read as the reverse complement.
ATTTGTCATGCAGATGATCTTATAACGGAATAAGAAGTTCCAACTGTATTTCAGACACAGGTCAAATAAAAATATATCAGAATAAAAATGTAAAAAAATCAAGTATTCTGACATCTGAACATGCAACGGGCATATTGAAAAAGTTTTGCTTGGATTGGTTCTGAATAGTTCTTTTCTTTTAAAATGCTTGATAGAGGCCTCGCCTCATAAACTGTTCAACCGTCGTATTGCCAGGTTTTTAACTATGGTGATCTCCAAGTAGACTTTTGAAATATATCTGTTGCATACATCTTATTTATTATTATAAATTAAATTAAAAATTCGAACATTAAAAGGATATTTGAGGTTCAAATAACCAAAATATATGAAAAATAAATTTAGGGAAAAAAAATACATAAAAAGGAAGAAAAAGAAAGAAGAGGAAACATGTCAAATCAATAAAAATTAAGGCTTTACAACTATCTAGTATTATAAATTTATCAACCATCTGAAATCGGCTCCACAAATTACACATCAAAAGACATCAAATGTGATATAAACAGAGCTAAAGCCATCCCAAGAATCTGTAAATTGCGAAAGGGAGGATATGTCCATCAAATTATATCATTAAATTGAAACTCCACTAAAATAGAATTAAAAAATGAACCATGTCAATGCCAAAGCTAAAATGAACAGAAAGAAGAACATTCTTAAATTGAAGACTAGCAAGAATACACGTATGGCAACATCAGAATCAGATAACGAATTATTTAATAACATGGATAATGAAGATATTCAATCCGGACAACAGACACCTCCAGAACCAGTTATTATTCCAATTAACTTTAATTTGGAAATGGAGGATGATGATTATGATTGCACAGAGAAAAGTGGGGAAAATAATGAAATAATAAGTGAATGTGTTCAAAACATAGATAAACTCTTAGAAAGGAGACATTATGTAGCTACCCTTGCAAGGGACCTCAGAAGATTTAAGGAGGATGAATTGCCAACTTACATGAGAGTTCCAAGTTCAAGTTTCTACCCTCAACTGAAATCAGAAGAATCAGAGAAACTTTTCCGCAACAGAATTGTTGAGTTAAATAAGAATAAGAAGAGGGAATTCCGCGAGTCAATGTTGGAACAGGCAAAAGAAATATCTGACAATATTACCAAAGAGACAGAGCAAATATGGAAGAAAACATGCATTACCTTGGGCAAAACAGCACAAAACAGTGGAAATAAAATAACAATATTAAATGATCAAGTGAACCAACTAAGAGAAAAATGGGCAAATGAATATAGAAGAAGCGCAAGTGTGAATGAATACACTGTCAGAAGAAGCGAAAGTATAAATGAACACAGAAGAAGCGCAAATGAAAAAAATGACACAAGTTCGGAACCGTCAGAAGTTGAAAAACTAAAACGAGAACTTGAAGATATGAAAAAGAAAAATGAACGGGAAAAGGAAAAGAGATCGGGTGCAGACATTAATTTAATCATGAAAGAATTGGAAGAACTTAAAGATACCGTTGGTAACAGAGGCCGTCATGGACATAGAGGTGGACGAAGGGGATATTTTAGAGGTGGAAGGAAAAGTTACTATTTTTAGAGAGACGTCTTCAGAAAAGTACTATGAGTGACAAAATTCATATGTTCAGGAAATTGGATCTCTATTACTGTAATAAATAGAATAAGTAAAATCTAGTTATAATTATATCATGTAATGGTCATCTGAGGTAAGTACTTAATTATCCTTATCAACAAATTACTACAATCTGGTCACACATGAAGTCTTATCGTCTGCATAAATAGTGTTTGCTTTACACAACTTGTATTGGACAATTATTCGGATGAACTGACTTTATTGCATTTTCATCTTGAAATAATGTTTGTTAAAAAACAAAATCGATGGTTATTGGGTGATAGATATATGCATTACAATCTAATACTTAACTGCATCTTCATCTTCAAATTATACTTGCAAATACTGCTTGCTTCACAAATAAATATATGTATTACAGTCTACAACTTTATTGCATCTTCATCTTGAAATTACGATGTCTAAAAGTTTATTAAACAATTATTTCTTTGCTCATAAATACATTTATAATGAAATGGGGCAGTTATAGATGGTTATACAAAATTCTAATAATAATTTCCTGTGGTCAATTTGGCATAGTTCACGTGGTGTTCATACTGTCCTTAAGACCATCAAGTTTTTTTGTTTTTTTTAACTGTGCTATATCTGCACTATCTTGAAAAGTTTTATCATAGAAAAACTGTTGATTTTTGAATCTTCAATTACAGGAATACTTTACATAATTTGTAATATAAATAGTTATAATGTCGTTTTATTTCGGTAGTGGTCAATCATGACGTAGATTCTTTCTTGTAAGAATGACAGTTTTATCTCGACCAATCAAACACATGGAAAGTTTTGTAGAGTAAAATGACCACGTGTTACTTGTGTAACAGCGGTTATTTGCTTACACAGCAAGGAAACAGATACATTTATCAATTATAGGGCGACATCACATACAGTCTTTGTGAAATATCTCGCAATTAGAGCATTTCACCATTACTTAAGACTAATAAGAAAACATCTCACAATTAGAGTGTTTCAAATTTTAAAAAAATCTTGATCTTACAATATTTCTAAGATTATAATCAGGACATAAATAGAAGCCACCAAAGTTTAAAAAAAAAAATACCAGTCAATAGTTTCGCACTCTACACACTACCAAAATGGCTAAAAATCGACATTTTAAAAAGAAAGATAAAAAACGAAAGGCATTACAACATAAAGTGAAATTACGCATTCATAACGGAAAAAGAAAAAATGAAATAAAGAAAACAATCAATAAAAGAAAAGTGCAATGCGCTTTAAGTTACTTAGAAATATTTACCACCAAAACATTAACAGACCATGAAATAAAAGTGCTTGCAAGAGGACTCAAATATATACCTAGCCCTCACCATAAAAGTGCAAAGAAACTAATGCTTCAAGACTTTGATGAATTATCACGCAAAATGAGATGCAAATATCATTTTGATGACGAATTGAGAAATTACAATTTTCATCCATTCCTCTCTAAAACCGGATTTAACCCGGGTATGGCAAACAGTGCCATCGAAAACTATTTATTCTGTGCAAAAACAGAATTGGAAAAACTACCACAATTAAAGTTCCGAGATAATCTTTCTAAAAACGAGGGATTAGCTTTAAAATCATTAAGACAAAATAGACAAATAATTATTTAAAGAGCAGACAAAAATTCATCCGTCGTTATACTTAACAGAGAAATATACACCAAAATGGCGATGAAACAATTAAATGACCAGATACACTATGAGGAATTACTAAGGTCTCACATTCGGAAATTACACAGAGTATAAACATAATTATCAATAAACTACATAAAGCGTCAAAAATAGATGATATTACATTTAAATATATACACAATCAAGCTACCAAAAGACTTGGAAGAATATATTTCTTGCCGAAAATTCACAAAATTAATGACAATGACAGAGAAAAGTTAAAAAAGGATAAATCACATCTATTGAATATAGATATCCCCGGACGTCCCATTGTGTCATTATGCAATAGTCCCATTGAAAGAGTGGGACAATTTATAGATGTGTTCATAAAACCAGTTGTATCTCAACTCTGGACCTACGCACAAGATTCAACAGCATTCATAAATAAAATCGAGAAAACTAAACTCCCACATTTTGTTGAATTCGTTTGATATAACCAGTATGTATAGTAATATGCACCATACTGAAATAATAGAAGCTGTAGAAAGAGCCTGGCCTAAAATAGCACAATGTAATACTCTTCTACCACTTCCCCCAAAAGAAGAAATGCTATCACTTCTTAGAATTGTACTTGAAAATAACGAGTTTGAATTTAACGGAAAAATTTATAGACAAAAGGTGGGCGTGGCAATGGGAGCCCCAATGAGCCCATCGCTCACAGACCTGAGATATTTGAAATAGTTTCTGAAATATTACAACAATTTCAACATGCAAATGAAATTATAATGATGTCTATATATCGGGATGATGGATTTATTTTGTTCAATGGTACAGAAGAATGCCTCCAACAATTTTTCGACATTGCAAATAATATTCACCCTCTCTTGAAATTCACATACAATACTTCAGAAAAACAGATGCAATTTCTTGACATAATGGTATTTAAAGGAAACAGGTTTTTAGAAGACGGAATACTCGATGTTAAATTATTTCGCAAAACTACAGATAATTTCCAATATCTTGAAAAATCGTCTGCTCATCCCTCGTCTGTGTTCAGGGGATTTATTGCCGGTGAAATCACACGATTCATTAGATTTTCTAATAACAAGATAGACTTAGATGCACAAATAGAAATATTTAGAACAAAACTAATTAAAAGAGGATACACTCCAAATTATATAGATCCATTATTTAAGAAAACATTAGAGAAGAACAGAAAAAACACATTGAAATATCAAGGTAGAAATAAACTGAAATCACCACCGTTAGTTTTTGCCACACGGTATAATCCAATATTTAAACGTTTAGGAAGATGTATCAGAAAACATTGGCACATAATTGAAAACAATACTATCGCAAAACAATTATTTCCGAGACCACCAATTTTGGCATATCGGAAACACAAAAACTTAAAAGATATGCTGACATCGTCAAAATTATCAGACCATTAAGATGGAAAATAAAATGAGAAAATAAAATATTTGCAGATTCACGGGGTGTCCTGCTCTGTAACAATATTACATTTGATACAAATGACTGAAAGTGCTATAATAAACTAGAACAATTATACATAATTCATAATTATTTAATCATGGCAGAGCAGCTGATGAGGATGAACGCCCTTAGTCTCAAGAGACTTAAACTGAGATCCGAAACACCACGTGTAAAATTCATATTATATTTAAAACAATCATTAACAATTATCTATAATTACAACTGTATTTCAGACAAAGATCAAATAAAAATATATCAGAATAAAAATGTAAAAAAATCAAGTATTCTGACATCTGAACATGCAACGGGCATATTGAAAAAGTTTTGCTTGGATTGGTTCTGAATAGTTCTTTTCTTTTAAAATGACTGAAAGTGCTATAATAAACTAGAACAATTATACTTTTAATCAGGGCAGAGCAGCTGATGAGGATGAACGCCCTTAGTCTCAAGAGACTTAAACTGAGATCCGAAACACCACGTGTAAAATTCATATTATATTTAAAACAATCATTAACTATTATCTATAATTACAACTGTATTTCAGACACATACCAAATAAAAATATATCAGAATAAAAATGCAAAAAAATCAAGTATTCTGACATCTGAACATGCAACGGGCATATTGAAAAAGTTTTGCTTGGATTGGTTCTGAATAGTTCTTTTCTTTTAAAAAGTTGTTGTGTTGTTTATATCAAATCATTTATCATTACATGTACATTGTCTTTAACATGTATTGGTTTAATCAAAACAATAAAAAAGGTAATACTTACTATATGAGCCTTCTTCATAATAATATCTCCAGAATGTGGAAATGATGTCACTGAAGATGAAGAGCTTGATGATGAGCTAGAGGATATATTCATCTAAAAAAAGAACAAATTTTAGTTTTCAAAAATGAATGCTCTTATATGACAAACATGCTAGTGATTTACATGGAATAAAAAAGATAACAGGAAACACCTACAATGGCCGAAAACATATTTATTCTTTTCAAATATAAGATTTAAATAAAGTCAAATATAAGAGTAAAATAAAGTTGTCTATATATCAACATGTAACACTAACTTTTGTTAGTGTTGGTAGCTACTTTTCCTGTCTGTATTCATATAGTTATATGTTTTCTTTTTAAGGGTATTGGTTTGGTGTTCCTGTCTTTGTCAGAGTTTACTGTTATCGCTTGTTGACAATGATTATATTTTACATGATAACAATACATACTACTTCAGGACTGTCCCTCCTTGTTCTATACTGATCATTTTTTAGGGGGTAAATGATGAATCTGTTGTCTGAAAAAAAAAATTGAATACAAAAATACTCGTTTAATTATTCATTTTTTATTTTATCTTTTAGTTACATTCATTAATTCATACTTGTAGAATATGCTTAACTATTATTTGTGTAGCAAATGATATAAATTTACTGATATAGAAATGTGCATAATATTTTATACATACATTTTTGCTGCTACCAGCCACTTCACCATTACTATATGGATGTATTTTCTGTTTCTGTCCCTATTAACAAGAAAATTAAACAAATTACACATATATACTAGTATGTGATACATGTGATACATGTTTCATACAAATATCATGTCAGATCATGTTCAATCACACCTACATTTTTTTGTAAGACTCTAGCTACATGTAGCAATTTCACTCCTGAATAATATCTTCACTGATTTCATTATTTTTTTGTAATCAGATCAAAATTAGCTTGCTTTTTTAGTTATTCATAGTGTGAGTTCAAATATTTTTTTACCTCCTATTCATGCGTAATGCTTTTGTAAATAAGAATTTTACATGATATGATATATTGTTATTACTTTCTTCTACTGGTGCTGACGCAGTCAGGTCTATAGTCATGTTGTGCAAACTGGGCAAGGCACCAGGTAACCTTCTTGTTCCCTACAATGTGCAGAAAACAATACTTTTTAAATCTCACATATCACAAGTGACATATTTAATTAACTCAAGCAGTAGCAAGTTTCAGTAACAATCTTGATGCACAAATTGAATAGAGTTTTCAATTCAACATGTACATTGTTTAAACAAATTGAGTGATTAGTGAGAAAGTAGTAACTTAATTATAGATTTACTCACTTTTGAAATCCTCCTCTTTTCATTCGCCTCATCTGTCTGATTTTTCACATTTTCTTTCTGAAAATACAAAAATGAATATATATTAGTTTTTTCTTTTTTTTTAATTTCAGATAGGATTGCCAACTACAGATAAAAGGAAAGGGCCAGTATCAACACAAGAGGAGAAAATGAGAGGTAATTATCACAATTTTATCATTGAAATAACATAATTTAAAAAAGATGAGTTCTTACATATATTTTATCATTCCTTAGTAAAATTTGTCTTACTATTTATTTTATGTATGTCAGTGAAGACAGTGATCAGCACTAGTGAACCTGTCAATGTTACAGAAGTAATACTTTGTAAGTGATTTATTTATTGAATGTGAAAAAATTAAGTTTTCTCCTGGTTTGATATGATAAAAATATCAATCAATAAGTATATTGTATCAAGCAATAATGTTATTAACTTACACCCTGCTCACCCTCCCTTTTATATTAAGATTATGATCATTTCGACAGTTTTCACTCCTCAGACAGAATCTACTTGTTATCAACAGAAGTTACCTCCCTTACACTTTGAGTTGCTTCCCTTTTTTCAATGATTAAACTAATTTTATCACAACTTATATTATACTCGTCAAATGGATATTTTGTCAATTTTGTCGTCATCAGTGCAGATAATTTCAAAATATTACTGTATATTGTTGTTTAAAAACTTGTTAACTGATTATCAATACATGTACCTCCCTTCAAGAAAGGCAAACCTCTTATTTATTGTTATTTTTTTGTAGATACTCTACAGTCTCCAGTGGATAATGGATATTTAATTGCTATCATTGTTGTTTCTTGTTTGTGTCTCTTTTTTTTTTTCACTATGTTTTATATTTCGAAATCAAATTTTGTTTAGATTAAGAAGACAGAATTCAAATAATTTACATGTAGATACAATTCATTTAAACTATGTGCCTCCATTTTTTTCTACCAGAGAATCAGAAGAATCTCTGTTTGATGCAAAATGTCATGTAGATAGGAAAAATAAATAGGTATCATTTTTTTTCAGATATAATATGTATGGTAGTTTTATCTACAGTGACTTCTACCGCTAAATATCCAGTACAGACATTTTCTTTTGCATCTGATACAGAACTTTTTCTTTCTTTTTTTCACTGGCTTTCACTTAAATAATGTTATTATTCATCCTAAATTGAAAATATTGATTGATTTTTTGGGTAAGATTTTTAGTAAAATTATTGACAGATTTTTTTTAAATACAAATAAAAAAGTGGTGAGAAGAAGTAACAGAACTAGAAAAACAACCTGATAGATTAATGTATTAAAAAAAACTTACCTCATGCTCCCCAGCTGTTTCTAATGCAATTAATTGCTCCACATACATTTTGATCCTTTTTAAAATTACTTTTCTTGTATTCATCTTTTCAATTTACTAAAACTAAAGTGAATGATCTTCCATTTTTTTCCAGTGTATTTATATCCCCTCATCTTATCTGTGGATTGGGATGGTGTTACTGTCCTAATTTCCAAAAAAGACCAAACAATGTAATTCCATACCCCCCATCACCTCTTTAATTAACATGTTTCTCAGATTTAATAAATATTACCTCTTTAATTAACATGTTTCTCAGTTTTAATAAATAGCAGATGTTTGTTTTGAGTAAACTGCAAAAAAAAAAAGAAGAATAAAATATTTTGTTACTCTATTTAAATCTAACATCATATTATATTTTTTTTATCATGGTTAAATAAAATATGTATGTTTTCCATTAACAAAGTAGTGTTTTTAAAGTGATTTTTCATGTATACATTTCCTTTGAATCTGAGTTAATATTATCATGATTATTTGATAATTTATTAGATATACCTGATCATTAATACGTGATATGTGTAAATTTACAGAATCAAACTTACTAATGCAGAATACATGCATATTAAATTTGGAATGAAGGTATTATTATTTAAAAACATAAATATTTTCCTCTTGAAACCTTACATACATTGTTTAAATTCAGTTTTCTGTTGTGTAAATATTGTTTATTTTTTATGTAAATATGTTAGGTTTCAACTTCTATCTTTTCTCTTATTTTTTTTCTATTTTCATTGTTATATTCCATTTTTTTATGTCAAATGGAAGTATTTTATCTCATTTAAAATCAATCTCCTGTTCTCCTTTTTAATACATCAATTTGATTGATTTTCATATTAATTGGTGCTGTATATTTTTATTATTATTATGATTGGTGTTCCTTCAAAAGGATTCCTTTTTTTTACTTGAGATAAATTAAAAAGAAACATCTTCCAATATTGCCTTATCATTTATTTATGTTTGTTTGTTTTTTACATATTGTTTATTATTACAATGTATCTGTTGATTTAATTAAGTCCTCCATCCATACAGTCTGACACTGATAATCAATTTCAAATGCTTTGATTAAATCAATTTCATATTTATCATCTATTAACTTATACAATCTTCATTGTTCGAATACTTGTCTCAGTTTTATCATGATAAGATCATATATTGTATCGTTAACATTTTTAGCATGAATGCAATATAAAGTATTATGCATCATATACATTTTTTATACAAGTTGCTTTTTACACAAAATTTACATTTTTGATATTTTTACAAAACAAGTCTTCCTAGGAACCAGTTGCACATAAATGATTTCCATGAGGTTCATACTGACCAAAACAATCAACTGAGAATTTGATATCGTCCAAACTTTGTACTTTCTTCCATGTAAAGTACTTTTTAATCTGATGAAAATGACAAATTGGACAGTGTCCATTCATTGCAGATATCATAACACGATCATCTACAAATGAAATCCATATGTATTTATTCTCATTTTTATTTCTGAAACTACAAATTATACTTGGTGTTGAAAACTCTATTGATTGTAATGATGACTGTGACATAAAGACTATGAACATGATGGTGAGAAATGTGAACTTCTCTGATAAAAGTGCACAGTATTAATTGTCAATTTATTCAGATTAAAAAAGGACTTCACATGGAAGAAAGTACAGACTTTTGTTGTTGTCAAATTTCAGTTGACATTTATGGGTTGTATCACGTTACACTTGCAATTAATTTGCGTCATTATAGCATTTATATATAAAGTTGTGCATTTAATTAAAACATGCACTTACACATTCGTTTGCTATGACTCAACACAATATATTACATCACTGCAGATGTAAAGGATGCTCATTCACACCTGTTATTAATACACAGCAGATACGATTGTTTCCACTTCTGTTCTGCAGCTTCGCTGCATTCACCTGGTATTTATTCTTAGCAATGTTATGCAATAGCAAATTACGTCACAATGGCAAACTACGTCACAATGGCAAACCTCCACAGTACAACACGGAGCTTCACATTTGCCATGTGGAGTGTGGAGGTTTGCTATCCTATTTTATACTACTGAAAAATCACATTTTCATCTTCTCTTCTGAAACTATTGAAGCAAATTCAATAAAACTTTACAGGAATGATGTACTAAAGGTCCATTACGAAGATTGGTCACTTCGTTCCGATCCAATAAAAAAACATGGCCGCCAGCGCGGAACTTAGGTTAAACATTGGACCCTATGGGAAAAATCACATTTTCATCTTCTCCTCTGAAACCAATGAAGCAAATTCAATTAAACTTTACAGGAATGATGTACTAAAGGTCCATAACAAAGATTGGTCATATCGTTCCAATTCGATAAAAAAGATGGCCGCCGGGACCGAACTTAGTTTAACATTGGACCCTATGGGAAAATCACATTTTTATCCTCTCCTCTGAAACCAGTGAAGAAAATTCAACCAAACTTAAGAGGAATGATTTACTAAAGGTCCTTAACTAAGACTGCTCATTTTGTTCCGATCCGATAAAAAACATGGCCGCCAGCACGGAACTTAAGTTTAACATTGGACCCTATGGGAAAAATCACATTTTCATCTTCTCCTCTGAAACCAGTGAAGGAAATTCAACCAAACTTAAGAGGAATGATTTACTAAAGGTCCTTAACTAAGACTGCTCATTTTGTTCCGATCCGATAAAAAACATGGCCGCCAGCACGGAACTTAAGTTTAACATTTGACCCTATGGGAAAAATCACATTTTCATCTTTTCCTCTGAAACTTCTGAAGCAAATTCAACCAAACTTTACAAGAATGATGTACGGAAGGTACTTTACAAAATTTGCTCATTTCATTTCGAACCGACAAAAAACGTGGCCTCCAGTGCAGAAGATAGTTGAACATTGTAGCGTGGTATGTGAAAAACATACTTTTCATTATCTTCTCTGAAACTATTTAAGCAAATTTAACTAAAGTGTATTGGAATGGTGTATTGAAGGTCCTTTGCAAAGATTACTCATTTCAATAGGATCAGACAAAAAACAC
>MJUU01058440.1:1947-19341 GCA_002080025.1 Modiolus philippinarum | reverse complement strand
AGCCTCTGGTTAAAATTTATCGAAAAGAAATACCACTCTTCGAATATCTTTTTAAAAATTTCCCAAAATAAAAATTCACATACAAAATGTATATTCAATTTTTTTAAATACTAGTATACATTTAAACAACTATACTATATTTGAAACTTTCAATTAAAGAAGTTACAAATTTATCAATACTTTTTAAGGCAGGTTCTCTGCCTTCTAGCTGTCGAGTAAAGCCATCTTGAAAAAAGTCTGTTTCAACCAGACTCTTACATTAAGGAGACTACTTTGTATGAAAAGAATCGGAATGATCCAGACTATCGTTAAAAACGCGTACGGCTTACCAGTTATTCATACGAAGGCACAAAAAATAATCCATTCATGTGGCGATACAGAGTCCATTTCATGATCAACTACATCATTTTATGTGTTTATTGTATTTATTTAATATGAGATGCTATGCTTTTTTAATCTCAGAGGACTTAAACTGACATTCGAAATTCACAATTCGGTTCATTCATAAAAATTTCCTGCGGCGCGCTACGATTTTACAAGTTTTTATGAATGGATACATAGTAACTTCTACTTTCGCTGTTGTAACTCGTAAAAATGTATGTATTTCTCAATATGTAAGACTTTGAAACTTTTAATGGTTACACTGACGTACTCATCAACCAAACCGTACTAGTAGCTTCGTTTTCTTGTTTGTTTTGTCCCGACAAGTGGCGCGTTGTTTTGTTTTATTAATGGCCAACTTAATTACGCCTGCATGACATACGCCGTAGTTAATAAGGGTCAAATAAGTTTCAAAATAATCCGAAATTACAACAAATGTTCTTTATGGAATACTTCAAATATATGAAAACTTTAGAATAATTCAACTATGTCAACAATGAAGCACGGAAGGTTTAAACTTGATCTCCAACGGCGTTCCTAATCACAAGCGTAATCAAGTACAACACCTGTACTGGATCACGCGGAACCATCATGAAGGTCCCAAACTGTCACCGATTTGTTACAACAGGAGGAAGCGCTCACTTGCTGAATTTTCAACATTTGCAGTGATTCCTTCTTTTGTAGTAATTCATTTTTCACGTTGTGTTGAAACAGAGATGAAATCTGTTACTATACTGCGCCAAGAACACGTTCACAAAGGCAAGACGTTGTCATCCGTCATATCGACATATCGTTGTCAGGTATAAGAAAACACTCCATGCTAGATCACGAAAGTCAAATGTAAAAACGTCAGTTGAAAACTCGTGAGGGTCCTGATAAAATTATATATATATACGTAATTATTATTTCATAGTAGATCTAGTTTTAACCTTTAAAAAATTAAAAGTGGCTAAAAGCATTTCGGCTTCCCATGATCCAGTGCTTTGATCCAACAGATGTAATTAAAAACCCGGGATAAAAAATAAAAATATTCAATTCTCTACCAGAGACCCATCATAAGAAGAAGTCTGCAACCCATTCAATATGTTTGGAAGGTGTTGTGCCCAGATAATGCCACAATGACTTGCTTCGGCCTAGAAAAAAAGTTTGATAGTAAACAAAAGTTTTTTTTCTTGGCTGGGAGCAAGTCCCACTCCCTGTGATAAGGCTGTTATCAGTAAAGTTCCTTCAGATCTCGTGCTAGTGAATATTAATGTAATCATGAAAACAAGTAATTGTTTTAATTTCTATAGTCATCAAAGTGATAACATGACAAAATTAGAAATATCAACATTTATCAAGCCACTGAGTGTAACACTTCTTTGGAAAACTTACATGTACCAACAAAGAGGAACAAGGCAATGGAATGTAAATAGAGTTTTTAATATATCGCCAACAACCCATACAAAAACTGAAAAGACAACCCAAACCGGGAAGCTAAGGAAAACTTCAGATTTTCAATTCTTGAAAAAATTACATGCCAACATTTCAGCAAAACAGTAATAATAACATGACTTCTCGGAGTACCCAGGAACCTGCCTTAACAGCATTTCATGCTTTGATTTTCCCTTTAAATGAACAATATGCAAAAGCAAGCAATACAATTGTCCAAGTAACACAGAAGGATACTGATATTTGCATAAATATAATAATGAAAATATCCATGCTAATCCTTCTTGTTTTCTTGGACACGGCCTCTCTGAAAGTCCCCCAATCTTTCTTTTGGATCGAAGTCTTCTACATTGAACATTTAGAGATTTTTTATATTTAGAATCAAGCTTTTTAAGAACTGCTTTGAACTCTGTTGAAAGCCGAGCCATTGGTCTGGTAACGAGGACAGTGTCATCCTCTGAGTTACTGTCCTCGCTGGACATATAGTCAGTTTCCATAGCCTTTAAGATCTTTTCCTCCTCTTCTTTGGATATGTTTTTAAGTTTTAATGCCTTTATTCTGTTTTGTAACTTCTGTGAAAAAAATATACAAATTTAGAACAATTACATTCAAACATTACATGTTTACCCAAAACTTAAAAAAGTCTACTGATATTAAAGTTTCCAAAAATTTGACCAGTGATGTAACACAAAATAGACTTATGGTAATGATAAAATGGAAGTCTTCATATATGCCAATGACAACAAAAAAAGTAACATACAACAATGAGATAATCAGTGTTTGTAATTTGTTTGTTTGTTTTTTTTTATCAAATTTGAGTCCGTTTATAGGACCGTCCCAGTGAGAAATATACTTTCACTTTCAAAAACAATATGACCAATTTTCCAAATGTAGCTCTGCCACTAGTTAAAATAAAATTAACCAAGGTAATTTTTCAAAATATTCCTTTATGGGACCATTGAGACAATCGTTTCCATGTCACTAACTTCCAACCCGGATGACCGGAAGTTTCTTGTCTACTCGCTACCTTTTATATTACATACATTGGAATAAAGTTCGCAATTCATTTCCGTTTTTTGCGGAGAAATTTGTTTGTTTATCATATCAACAGGTGGATACTGTACAGGAATATTGTTATAACTGGATTACCGTAATTAATTTGAAGATGATATCTATCTCAGTAATAAAGGTTGATAAAACTGAATATGTTTGGCAGTCTGTTACTGATTTTATGAAGAAGTGGTAAATAATCGGTCATTTTGTTTACATGGTTCATTGCTTCATTTCGAGACCTGTTGGCAGACCAGCTGTATAAATTACTTCTTCATTTATATACACCTTAATCATTAAACATTACAAATGCAGTGATTAAATCTGGCAGAATGACTTTGATTTAAACAGAGCAATGTGTATTTTCAACACAGCAATGTGAATTTTCAATCAACTGTTTACTTCCGTTTGCTTAGTCTATAAATAGATTATGGAGTGTGATATAAATAAGAGTCATATATTTGTAAACAATCACTTGTGCAATTAGTGATTTAAAATCATAATAAGGATTCAAAAATAAGAAAGTTTCGACATCGAAAGCAATTACCCGATGACTTAGGCTTCTGCTCAACTATTAAAAGACGCTTCTACTCAACTTTTATAAGACAAGTATTACTATTTGTTTCTAAATATTTACAAAAGGATATGAGTAAATGAACATGAGACCATATCACATATGTCAACTCCCACTGCAATAATTTTAATGAGCTGTATCGCCATTTTGGAAATAAATTCCTCATAAGCAGCACTAGAACCCAAACATAGGAAATCCATAGACATTTTTGTAAAGATTTTTTGTTTGTTTGTTTTATTAATTTGACCGATTTTTAAAGATAGAGAAATTAAGATGACTTTCTAATCGAACATACTACCTGCTGATTTAAACTTTTGCTCTTCTAAACATACTCCGCCGTGCGCGGTCCCGGCTTATGAATAGGCCGGCAGCATCCTCTGAGCTTGGAGTATGAGTCTTCCTAACAGAGGACCCCGAGGGAACCCCGGGATATAGAAATAAGACCTAGTATCTCCGGCTTGCGGGGTGTGACCCCTCCTAAACGGAGGCTGACCACGAGGGTCCCGGGATATAGAAATAGGACTAATTCCGTGGTTTTGCAGGATTGATAAATACACAACCCATCTTTCGGATGGGATGTAAACTCAGGTCCACGTGTTGGAAGAAACGCCACGCTTCCTGCACGTTAAAGAACCCTTGTAGCAAGCTGTTTTGGGGTGGTCCGTAGGTGATCGGCTACAAGGCTAAATTGCCCGCCCTTGACGATTTCACCCTACTGTTCCAGTGGCAGTCAGAATTTCCCGTCCCATTGCCCTTTCCATACCCCAAAGTGATTATTTATTAACAAACTTGTTCTCGTCTTGATATAGCTGAAAAATTGCTGAGTAGACGTTAAACAATATTCAGTCAATCAATAAACATACTACCTGCAGATTTAAACTTTTGCTCTTCTAATGAAAGACGAAGCGTTTTTACCAATTTATTTTTTTTAGTTTGTTTTGTTTTGTTTTCTTAATTATTTTGTATATTTTTTTTTTTTGCATGTATTTCGATATTTTGTTTGTTTGATTTTAAACATAAAGTGGCTGAAAGCTTTATTGGAAATTTTAAGACTATGGAGCTTGTTGAATCTTGCACATGCTTACATGTAATTTGAATACGTTACAATTCCAAATTAATGGCTGCTCTGAAAGACAGCCTTCTTTGCCTATGTATTCAGGCATCCGTTAAAGTGCAACACATTTTGTGGTTCTACATTGGATGGGATAAATGTTTGATCGTTCTAGAGAGAGTCTAGGCATGCAGTTTTTATTAGTGAAAGACCAGAGTGGTATTTTCCATCAAATAACAATAACTATAGATATCTATTCAAAGTTCTATCACTAAGAAAACCGGTTGCGATATTGCTGGTATTTTATTTCATTTGATATGTTATTTTTCAATCAAAATTGTTTAATCTAACAATAACGTAAATGAAATACTTTAATTAAAATTAACAGTAGAACCAGATTTAAATATTTTGTTGAATTCCCTGAATATTGAATACTCCCTTATTTTGTCTTGATTTTGGATTTTATTTTAAATGGTTGCAACCGAAGACCTGTGATCGCACTTATCCAAGTCGGTACTCAATAATTTTTTTACGAAAGGATATGGAGTAAATGAACATGAGACCAAAACACATATGTAATTCCAACTGAAATTAATTTTGATGACCTGTTTTGCAATTTCGGAAATTATTTCCTCATCAGCAGCACTAGAACCCAAACCTAGAAAATCCATTAATTCAAAAAATGTTTATAATGCATAAAACTTAGTATAATGTTTACAATGCATATATCTTTTAAAACATTATAATGCATATATCTTGTAAAACATTATAATACTTATAATGCATTTAGCTTTTATATTATGATTGATTGATTGATTGAATATTGTCTAACGCCTACTGAGCAATATTTCAGCTATGTCAAGACGAGAACAAGTTTGTTAATAAATAATCACTTTGGGATATGGAAAGGGTCATGGGACGGAAAATTATGACTGCAACTGGAAAAGTAGGGTGAAATCGAAAGGGGCGGAAAATTTAGCCTTGTAGCCGATCACTTACGGACCACTAAAAAGAGCTTGCTACCAGGGTTCTTTAACGTGCAGGATTGATTGATTGATTGAATATTGTTTAACGTCTACTCAGCATTTTTCAGCTATATCAAGACGAGAACAAGTTTGTTAATAAATAATCACTTTCGGGTATGGAAAGGGTCAGGGGACGGGAAATTCTGACTGCCACTGGAAAAGTAGGGTGAAATGGAAGAGGGCGGAGAATTTAGCCTTGTAGCCGATTACCTACGGACCACTCGAAAAAAGCTTGCTACAAGGGTTCTTTAACGTGCAGGAAGCGTGGCATTTCTTCCAACACGTGGACCTGAGTTTACATCCCATCCGAAAGATGGGTTGTGTATTTATTAACCCCGCACAACCACGGAATGGGTCCTATTTCTATATCTCGGGGTTCCCTCGGAGTCAGCCCCGTTTAGGAGGGGTCATACCCCGCAAGCCGGAAATACTAGGTCCTATTTCAATACCCCGGGGTTCCCTCGGGGGCTTCATATTATGAGTTTCCTGGTATGGCACAAAATGGCAAGAAGTTTAACATACCAATTACTCTTATTTTTCGACACTAATATTCACCACTTTTTGGGGACTTTGAAAAAAACGTCGAAAAATAGGATTTTTTTTAGTTTCAGGACAATTTTCAACAGAAATCGGCGATCAGTCCCAATGTTTGCCGGTAACAGTTACCTAATTATGATTGCCTGTTATATCTATTTAATAAAGCTATGCAGTATTTGTGTTGGTTTTATTATTTCAAAAAGCTAATCAGACTAATTTTTGTTTTATTATTAAATAAACTTGTTCAACAACACGTTGTTTACATTTTACCTTGACTGAATCTCTTGATCAAGGTGGTCTGATTTTCTATCGTTAGACTCGTGTATTGCCAGTATTATGATCAGATAATTTGATCAGATGATTTCCGATATCTTTTTAAAAAAAAAACGTGTTGATAGGGGTGCAATACGGGGAAATCAATAAAAATTGCAAAGAAAACAGAAGTGGAGTTAATCATTAATTTTGAAAAAAAACGGGTATAGTAATAGAAAGCACATAGAGATCACAAAGGATGGGAATAAGCTGATTTTAGATTTGATTTATTTTCACAACAACGTAAACTCTTTATATTCAATTAAATAGTCCTTAAAAGGACTTGAATTTCGTTTTAAATTCGTTTTGAACAACTATGATTCCTTTTTTGAATAACAACTTAAAATTCTTTTTTAAATTAGTCCTGAAAAGCACTCTTTGCATAACGACCTGAGATATCTTTTTTTCAATATAGTTGTCCTAAAAGGACTGATACTTTGACAGCAACATAACTAAAATTCTTTTTATGGTGTTTTGATAGTCCTTAAAAGGACTTGGATTTCATAAGAAATCCGTATATGTCAGGCTGGTGTCATCTGGTGGTTTAGTCTTGTTGTGTGAAACCCTCAAACTCGAAGTCTTCGTCTTCTTCTCCAAATAAGTCGTCGATTTCTAAATCAGGAACTTGCTCTTCTGGTTCTGGAAGGTTGTTAATCATGTAGCCTTCAGATCTATCCAGCGTGTTACTGATGCCACACACCAAGAAGGCCTTCTGTATAAGTGCTGGTCTTTCTTTAAGGGTATGGTAGACAGTCTCTATCCAGTCCATGATGTTTTGTGGCGGTGGACTCTTTTATCTTTTGTGTAAACTCATCTTCTGCCTGCTCTCTTATCCAGTTGGACTACGATTGCCGTAGGGACTGCTTGAAAGGCTGTTGATACTGACGTCTAGGGGCTGGAGCTTAGAAGTATAACCACCGGGGATTATGGCTGGCATGACTTTTCAGTGTTTCCAGGCTGTTTTAACTCTATCTGTAATTAAGATGTCCCCGGAAGGAATCCATAACCAGTAAGGACCTTCTGCAAATCTCTCGCATCCATATTTCGGTAAACCAGCGTACCATCAGTGTCTTGTTCATCCAGCATTTCTCATTCGCTGTAACAATGAAGCCTGGGGAGACTGTAACTTTTGGTTCACTTTTTCTTTTGAAGATGATCATTGGTGGGTGCAACCCCCCAAGTGCGGTGCAGGAGAGAACTACAATGAGGTGTCTTTTTTCTGCTCCCGTTGTGCGGACAGCAATTGTCTTCTCTCTCTTTTTGTTGAGGGTTCTGTGTAGAACGATGTGAAAAAAACATGGGCGTCTCGTCTACTGGATGGTCTGTCTCTGGCCTCTGGATGGTCTACAAAAGAAAAATGGGGACACACATATAGATGAACAACACGGACCCAATTTAATTGGGTGAGATCAGGTGCACCAGTAGAGTAAGCATCTCCTGTTTCTTATAAGACACTCGCCGTTTGGAACATCTCAATTCCGGTAATGAAATCAAATCCAGTGGAGGAAAAGAACAAACTTGAGTTGTTACAGGAAAAGGTGATCGGTCAAACGGAAAATAGCGTGTTTTTGGTAGAAATAATTTTTTATGTACTTGTCTGGAATTACCAGCTATAAGTAGAATACATTATGAAATATGTTATAAAGGGAAGAATTTTAATTTAATGAACAACAGATCAAGGGGTTTAAGCATGCCTAATAATGCCCCGGGGGTACTCTCAAATTTCATTTATACATAGGCTCTACAGAGAACATTTGGAATACCCCAAAAATACTATTTTTTCATATCATACCCAAAAATATCTGGTAAAATGCACCACCAAAAAAACTCTTGGTGAAATGCACCCCCAAAAATACTATGCATTTTA
The DNA here is from genome assembly GCA_002080025.1 of Modiolus philippinarum. Lineage (NCBI taxonomy): Eukaryota > Metazoa > Mollusca > Bivalvia > Mytilida > Modiolidae > Modiolus > Modiolus philippinarum. The sequence goes on along the minus strand of MJUU01058440.1, from coordinate 11,113 downwards.
TACGACCCCAAAAATTTGTAGACACTTTTTTTGTCAATAACTATAGTTCCAGTTGACGAATCCTAATGAAATTTCAACACAATGTTCCTTGGCACAAAAGAACGGCTGGGATTGGTTTTAAGTGTTATGGCCCTGTCCGTTTTGAAAAAAGGCCACAACGGGCCAAATTGGCTGTTTTCATATAATTGACTGTAGAATATTTATTATTAATCGGATTTTTATGGAGTTTCTTTCTGTGTGCTCCTGAGAAAATTTCCAGTCTGGACTGTGTGAACGGATTTCACATCGCATGTACCATTTATGAGATAAATGAGGCCCAAAAGGGTTGGATCTCAAAAATCTTATTTTTTAAAATTTTTTATCCAATTTTGATGCAGTTTTTTGCAATGCATTCCTTATGAAAAAACCATCAGATTTTTGCTAACTCATTTCCTTTCCGAACTATGAGGGGCTAAACGGGGCCAAAATTGCAAATGTGGAAATTACCTGAAATCTTTATATTTCATCAGCTTTCAATTGGATTTTTCTCTGTGGATTATTTGCTATTCTTATTTACATTATACTTAATATTCCGCTCTGTCCTGCACAAACAGCACATAAAACAAGAACAACAACAGACTCTAATTTGGTTGGAGCAAAATCGTTTGTGTACGAGTTAAAACTACTTAGAACGTTTCCATTTATAAAAATGTGACCTTTCGGCAATGAGCAATGAATTCACCCTTTTCAGTCAATATTTGTTCAAAATATATAAGATTTCGAAAGCTATTGAAGAAAAACATCAACGACCTACATTTTTAACTTCTGCGATATTTTCGAAAGTTTTTTTCTTCAATAATTTTGAAATCCTTAATATTTCGAACAACCATTAAATGGAAAAGCTCCAATAATATAATCATTGCCGAAAGGGAACATTCTTATCAACTAAAATGCTCTTAAAAACCCAAAATTGATACAGAAACGATTTTGCCCCAACTTATTAAGGTGGACCCCCTGGTATATCCAAGCATTGAAATATCGGCTACATTTCTCTTTTTGCACCGTCTCCAATTAAAGTGTTCACATATAATAAATGTTGCAACTGAGGTATATCTAGATAAAGATTTCCTCTCCTGGTCATATGGTACATGTAATAATGAGATGACTGGTTTAGTATGGTGTTTTGTCCTTTATCTACAGACTTTCATTATTCCACTGATTTTGACATTAGTCCAAGAAAACAAAACAGCTCATTGTAATTGCATATCAACATTTAGGTTCCATTCAGGTTGAAAATGTACGTTTGTAGGGCATAATACGCTGATTTGATTGTAAACATAGTCATACCCTGCGTACAGATAAAATCCTACCCTGCGCACAGTTAGACGCTACCTACTGTACGCTTAGTCCTACCCTTATGAAATTGCGTACATTAAAGCTTTTGCTAATTATACAGTTATTAGCGATCAAAACAACCTGCCATTGACACATAATATAGATTGGCACCTCCGAATCTCATGTTAATAATAGAAGTAAAGCATATTGTCCTTATAAAATGGAAAATTAATCAACTCACTTTCGTCTGCATGCCTATTTTTGGTTTGTTTTGCACTACCTTGCGTACAGGTAGTCGGAAGCCTGATTGCACGGTGTACAGGTTTACCAGGGGTGTAACATATGCTATTCTTGTTTGGGATGAATTGCTTCATTAAGGCATGTATGAAAAAATATGCAAAAGAGTTTCCGGGTCGATTCTTATCTTGTGTAATATATTGAAGTAAAACTGAGTATTGATTTTATTTTAGATTTTTTGAACTGTCACTTTTCAATTCTTTTATTTTTGAAATATAGTAATAAGATATTGATTCTGTTTGTAGACGATTATTCAAGGTTTCGTGAAAGTTAGCTTTTGATTCTCAACTCTTCGAAAATTTCTGTTGTGACTCTTTCAAGAACATAACCGTTTCGTTACGTGCAATGAAATTTCACAGTTAAATTGAATAAGATAGGTGTTTTAATTGAATTGAATATTGCAGGATATTATGAACAATATGGATACATAAACATTATCTGAAAAAAACACAAATATAACATAGATTATTTCAAGTTTTAACTGAAAAACCTATTAAATTGAAAATGTAACTTCAGGACTAAAATGTTCATAGAATTAAATTCTACTGTCAAGAAATACAAAAATCAAATTTGATTAATTTTTCATACAGTCTTATTAACATGCAGTTCGACCATAAATGTCGTTACGTAGAAGAATATAGTTGTTTTCTTTCCGAAATTCAGATTTTACATTTTATTTTGCTTCCGCTGACTTTTTTTTTGAAGTGGACAACCCGAGGACGACTGCAACAAAGATGGAACAATTGGCCAAGTGGTTTTAAACCAATGATTTATGTTTGATAACGTTTCATAGGTTCTATAGGTTAAATCTATGTTCCCGCTTGCGACCATTTTGGATTAAAGATGAGGACTGCATGTCGGACAATATTTTGAAGGGACCACCCAAAGACTTTTGCAACCAGTTTTGTTGTAATTAGTGCATTGGCTCCTTGGATTATCGGAGAGGGGTTTCCAAATTGGTCCAGCAGTGTCTTCTAATATTGAAAACTATGCATCATTTCTTAGTTCATTGTGGCTGGTTTAACAAGTGAACAGACAGTCATGTTTCACATTCATAGTTTTGTATTCAAAATCGCTGTTACGTACAATAAAGCCTTATATAGGACGTAGGTAAATCTTTATTTGTAAAAACTGTGAAATGACAAAGAAGAGGGAAGGCTAACCAATAACTATGCTATTAAATTGTCTGATTATATAACATAATTTTGCGTTAAAAATTGGTATTAGATAGAAAGTGAAAGCCATTAAAACAGCTATTCTTTTTCTCGTTACGTACAAAAATGCAGTTTAAATCACCCCAAACATTTGATATTTACATATCGTTTTATTTTTATAAGTGACAAGCATACGTCATAGTGTTTCCAGGAATATGACTCTGATACCAGCTCCAAAGTAAAAACCACTGAAAAGGATAAGGAATCTACAGCAGAACCACAACACTCAGGAAATATAGAGTATATATTGACAAGACCAAAACGGCTAATTATACCACCACAAAAGTATTCCACATGCACATTTCGCCCAAAACCTTGCGTGCATAAACACAAAATTGATAGTTTTCCGTTTGAAAAATTGCCATACGAGATAAAATTAAAATATTGTTCATTCTAATAGACACTGCTGCAATCTATATTGCGCTTTTAAATAGAGTTTGAACACTTTTCAAAGATATCATATCTTCACCCCTATCAAAACCTCAAAGAATCCACATAAATGAATATGTTTTACCGGAATTAAGTGAAAAGAGAAACAAACAAATTTTACAGAGCCGGGTGGGATTTTTTTTCTTCTTCAGATTCCATTTGTTGTAAGTTGTAAGTAGAACTTCAACAGATTTAGCATATATCTTACAGATTTTGAAATTTCAGAGATCAAAGGGGCTAATGTCTATGTTCCCCATTTTGTGTCCAGTTGTTTACTGTGTTAATCTCCTTATTGTGTCTATCTAGTTATACTGTGTCAAGCTCTTTACTGTGTCCACATTCACTTTATATTACACTTGTTCAAATTTCAGTGGTCGACATGCTCCGGTCGCATCATGCTGAGGTCCGCGTAGCCATTTATTCGTTACGTAAGGAATGGAAAAAAAAACAGGAATAAGAAAAATATCACTGAAAAAATCGTCTATGATTTTCCTTAATATACCGTACATATATTCGTGTAGATCAAATGTTCTATGCTTGTTGACGATCCCACATCAATGGGCTCAAAAACATGGATATAGCGCTATTCTACAATTAGTAATAAATTCTGCACACACCGGTGCTAAGGGCCCCTTTAACGTACTACAAGATACAAAAAATACCGAAGTTGCATAAAGACGGTAAATTTCGTTATGCTGTACACGTGTTTCAAGGGGTAACCTCTCATTAGCACCATTAAAATCAAATAATATGGAAAGCCATAATCCAAAAGTATACAAGAAAGAAGTAGTCATTTCCAAAAATATCGAAATAGGAAGCCAAATCCAGTGACAAGGACATCTACCGAGTGCCATACACGTATCATTGCTGAGGGCCTCATTGTGTTACTTCAAGACAAAGACGACAAAAATGCATTGTTCCTTTACTTGGTTCTACCACGTCTTTATTGAGATTTTGTCTCCTTTGCATTTACTCTAAATTCTTTCATTGTTTATTTCAGCACGCGCAATTTGATTGAAAGTTACTATTGTTTAAAATATTTATCCTTCTCTAAAATTCATTCCATCAGCATTGTTTGAATTCAAAATTTCCCAAGAGTTGTTATCTTTGAGCGTTTCAGGAAATTTACCACAGGCGAGACAATGAGACATTTTATTTTTGAAGTAATTTGGACTATCCATGGAAGCCATGGCAAAGTGAGCGATACATGCTATTGAAAGCCTCTTGTTTCTGAAGGATTATATCATTGTATGTAGTGGCACCTGTATTGTGTCCACACACACTTTAATTTGGACTTACGAATAATGTAATTGGATTAAGAGCGAGTTCTTTTAAAGCCATAGATTGGTAAAAATGATCTGTAAATTCATTAATGAAGTGATAAGAACCATATTACCATTAAAAACAATTATTTTATTTATGTCATGTTTTTTTTTTATTATTATTTTGCATGTTTTTTNTTTTTTTTTTTTTTTTTTTTTTTTTTTTTTTTGCATAATAATGGTAAATAGTGGTATTGGAGGTAGACAAGTCAATGGCTTCTTGTCAGCACTTAACATTCCAGCTGTTATTAATGAAGTGCTTTTTAAAAGAGAGAAAGAGATGGGTCAAGCTTTTGAAACTGTGGCAGATACATGTGTTGAACAATGTTTGGCAGAGGAGTTGACATTATCTGAGAGGTACATCATTTTTTTAGTTTTAAAATTTTTTGCATGCGTTGTATGCAGTATAGATCGAAACTTTTTGATATTTTTCATACGACATTAAAAAGGGCTTTAAATGGATCGCCCTGTTTTTCTGTCTGTCCACATGGTTATAAAGTAAAATCAACTCAGAAACCTGTATTTAAACGATATATTGTTTTCAAATACGAGATTTATTTGTACGAGACGTAGGTTTTTGGTCATTGCGATTTTCAGCGAATACAAATTTGAGGACACTAAATGTATATTGTTTTATACTGCAATCTCAAAATATGAGGTAATTAACTTCGACAAGAATAAAAATATTATAAATATAAAACCTAACAACTATTCCCCAAATGGAACCTCACTGTTTTTGTTACTATGATATCGATTCTGTTGCGAAAATGAAATAAAATAACACCAAAGAATTCTTGTCTGGATACATTTCAACAAGATATTTAGCATTACTACTCACATTTACTACAATGTTTCACAACAGAATACCTACAGGCAGACAAAATTATATATCTTTACACTTAAATTTTGATATTTTCAACAGTTCAGAATTGATAATTGTGGACCATGAAGAAGTGGCGGTATCAGAGGGATCTAATGTATATGTCTGTAAAATATAATGTGCCCAGTTTCTTAAATCAAAAACGTCTCCGAAGACATATGGTGACGCATATGGACAAGTAGTGAACATCCTTGTATTACACGTGGAAAGGTTTTCGATTTACAATCTAAATTTAAGTGCCAGTTTTTTTTTTAAAAAGTCCATCGTAAAAACACTAAGTATGCCAATATAGTGGCCAGGCGTTTAATTCTGCTAATGCTTTCAGAAACATGTTGATTTTAACACACACACAAAAAAACAGTGTGTGTGTCAAATATGTGCCAAGAACTTGAACGACATAATAAGCTTTATAAAGACACATGAGCAGCTTCTTTGGAAAAGTGTGACGGTCGCGGAAAAGAGTGCAAATGTTTAGAAACCCTCAAGAGAACATGCAAAGATAAATGAGCGAGGTCATTCGTCTGTGAGCTGTCTTTCCTTGCAAAGTCATACTTGAAAAAGTACATAAGTACGAAGCATACAAATAAGCAGAAGCCAAGGAAATAATGTGTGTGTGGGAAATCATATTCGTGTACCAGTTCTTAAGAATCACCAAAAAACATGCAATGTTTGCGTCAGGGAACATACGTCATAAATATTTAGCATTTCGAGAGCCATCAGAACATATTTTATTTGTCATTGTAATTGTAGCAACACTTATAACTCGGTTTCTATATAGAGTATTTGCAAATCGCTATACACATCAACACATGATGATCTTGTTACATACAAAGTTTCGTGAAATTTTGTGGAATGGTTGAAGAGGACTTGCTCTTACAAGCATATGGTCAAACACTTATAAATTCCTAAGTTCAAAGGAACATAACTCTTGGAAATATTATACGATGAAAAATCCCTGACAATATGCACATCTACATATTATGTTCTTGCTACATACAAAGTTTCATGAAATTCTGTTGCAAGGTTACAGAGGAGCTGCGCTTACAAGATCTGGCAGCTACCCGCCCGACAAACCGCCGTACATCAGCATTTCAATAACTGGATTTGCAAACAAGAAAACTGGTATAAAATTTCAAGGACCCCTCCCAGCAAGAACTTTTGAATGATTGTTTTAAAAGGCAGGATATAATATTACCGTTACTTTTTTTAATCACTGCCCTGGATCACTGTTAGCTTCTTGAACCAAATGGCATTAGCTTTCCAATGGCATTCACATTTCTGCCAATTTCTGAAACTACAGCTGCAAATTATTAAAAGCGACTTTATTGAAAGTAGTGATAAATGGAAACTAAGTCCCTTTAAAAGGATTGCTCATTCCATTCCCAATCCGCGGCTGGCTGTGTGCTGTATCGATATATCATGATACAGTATTTTATTGACGATACTCATCCCTAGTATATAAGCTGCATATGTAGACATCAACTTAGTGATTATTGTAACTTTGTAAGCGACATGTTCTTTTTAAACAGTACACTGTTATATATACAAAACACCATATTACAGAAAAAATTTCAATTTGACAATCTGTCATTAGTTTTAGGCATAATCATGGCAAAACTGATAAATTAAATTGTACATCAGAGTTTTTTCTATTTTTGATCTCAGTAGTACTGAATTTTAAACTTCCGTAGCCGATGAATACTAGTGTGTCATCAAATTAATTTCCTTGATGACTGCTATCTAAATCAGACAACTTATCTCCTATTTTAAACTACATATTCAATTTAGTAAGATTTCTTTTATACAGAATCAGCATACACAGCCTCAGAGAGAGAAACCAACTAGTACCAACATTAGTAGACCAAATAGGAAGCCTTCGACTACAAAAAGAAAGCCATTACAAAAGAACCTACTGGTCCAAAGAAACCTGCAGCCAAAAAAGCCAAGCCTACAATGAACAGTTCCAATGCTGCAACTGACAAGTTTCCTCATGCTTTGGAGGTAATAATTTAAAAAAATATTCATAGCAAAATGAGTGTCAATCAATTGGATTCATAAATGTTTCAAGCAACTGACACACTGCAGTCGTTCACACATTTTATTTTTATGCCCCCGCCCACGAATGTGGAAGGGGTATATAGTTTTACCCTTCTCTGTCCTTCCGTCCGTACATCTGGTTAAGTTTTGCGTTAAATTCCATTTCTCAGAAACTATAGAACAATGATAATAGGTCAGTTGGTAAACCTTTATTAGTATTACACAGTTCACTAGGTAGTTTGACTCTTTGTCTTATATTTCATGCTTGAGTGACTCTGGTTCAGTTTTTTTTGTTAAGTCCATTTCTCATCAACTATACAACATAGGACAATGTTATTTCGTCAAATTAATTGCCTTGATGAGAAATATCCAAACCATTGACAATAAGGTGGCTTTGGTCTATATGTTACGCTTCAGTGACTTTGGTTACGTTTTGCGTTAAAGTCCATTTCCAATTGATTGATACTCAAAAGAATAATAAATGACAAACCTTGTTAGAGTGTTTCGGTCTCTTCTTTTCTCAAACAGACATGAGACCACGGACCATAATGCATCATATGCATGTCATTGTCTTTTCTTTTCCCTCACACACAAGAGACAATGGACTATAATGCATCATACAAATGTTATTTTCTCTTCTTTTCTCTCACACACAAGAGACCACGGACCATTATACACCATATACACGTCATGGTCTCTTCTTTACTCTCGCACTTATGAGAACATGGACCATTATACACCATAAACATGTCATGGTCTTTTCGTTTCTCTTACATACAAGAGACCACGGACCATAAAACATCATAAAAATATCATGGTCTCTTCTTTACTCTCACACTAAAGAGACCACGGACCATAATACATCATATAAATATCATGGTTTCTTATTTTCCCTCATTCAGAAGAGACCACGGACCATAATACATCATATAAATGTCATGGTCTCTCCTTTTCCCACACACACAAGAGAGACCAGGGACCATAATGCATCATATGCATGTCATGGTCTCTTTTCTCTCACACACAAGAGACCATGGACCATAATACATCATATAAATGTCATGGTCTTTTCTTTTCTCTCACACACAAGAGACCGCGGACCATTATACACGTCATTGTCTCTTCTTTTCTCTCACACACAACCACGGACCATTATACACCATATTCTCATCATAGTCTGCTCTTTTCTCTCACACACAAGAGACCACAGACCATTATACATAATATACATGTCAGCTTTACAAAATTTTACTTTTTTTGGAGGAAATGGCAAACCAGGATCCAAATGAAGCATCCAATTTCTTTACTAAGACTATAAAATTGAAAAGAACTTTAAAGCCTTATGAGAAATAGTTTGTCAGAAAGGGTGAAAATAGATATGATGTCCAAATACAGTCATCAATTCCCAGCGGACAGCCAACTGTATGTTATGCCAGAAATGCAGAAGGTCAAGTGCAAATAGACAAACAAGGTATTGAAGCAGTCAATAGATGGTTCATGATCTTGATCTATATTTGTACCATTTTTTCTTAACACGTGCATATAACATGTATCAATGAATAAACACAACTACAGTCAAACCTGTCTTATGTGACCTTTCAAGGTAACCTCAAAATTTGTTGACATAAGACAGGAGGTCTTTGAATACAGGTTCAATTTACCAAAAAAGCACT
>MJUU01058439.1:12695-32424 GCA_002080025.1 Modiolus philippinarum | reverse complement strand
TGATGGTGGTAGTCATTCCTTGAAATCCACATTACAATGTTTTGATTCTTTTTATAAAATATCTGGATTGAAAATGAATGCATCCAAAACTAGGGCTGTATGGATTGGGAACAAAAAGTATTCCGACCAGGTGTTATGTCCAGAATTCAATTTGAATTGGTCAAGCTCTAATTTTAAATTACTAGGTATAGAATTTTCGCTTGACTTGAATAGAATTCTGAATATAAATGTAGAAAAAAAGATTAAAGAAGTTAGATCTATTCTCAAAAGCTGGCATCATAGAAAACTAACTATGCTTGGAAAAATTACAGTGATTAAAAGTTTGGCATTATCTAAGATAGTGCATCTTTTAACAGCTTTACCTGATTTACCAGAGTGTAAAATAAATGAATTAAACTCTCTATTTTTTAACTTTATTTGGAATGGTAAAACAGAAAGAATTAAACGAAAAACTCTTATTGCAGATTTTAAAGAGGGTGGTTTGAAGATGGTACATTTACAGTCTTTTTGTTCGTATCTTAAGATCAGCTGGATCAAAAGGTTTTTTGAAAATGTAAATGGAGACTGGCAAAACATTTTATTACTTGAACTTAAGCAATATGGAGGTGAGAGAGTTCTCCATCTACAAAAAGATAAATTAAAAGATATATCAAATTGTTTGAAAAATCCATTTTGGAAAGATGTTTTGAACTGTTTTTCTTTTGTTAAACCACTGGTAAAAGATTCCTCAGAAGATATTCTTTCCCTGGATATTCTAAATTTTGTAAATACAGATCAAATCACTCAGTATTTGAATTGGAAAGAATATGGAATACAATTTATTAAGGATATTTTCAATTTTGATACAAAAAAATTTCTTCCAGTCCTTCAAATTAGTCAGCAGACTGGCACAAATAACTTCCTAAATTATCATAGTTTAATTGCTGGTATTCCCAGATGGATGAAAGATAAATTAAAACAACATACCTGTGTTAACCCTGTAAATTTTGTACCATCTGATAGATTTTTAGAAAAGATATTAGAACAGAAGAAAGTAAAATTTTTGTATAAGCAGCTGGTTAATAATCATGTGCAGCTTCCGACTGAGAAATTTCTAAAATGGGGGCTAACTTTAGGAATTGAGATTACAGACTGGTCGAAATACTTTTTTATTTTACACAAGTCTTGTAGTAATGTATATTTAAAGAATTTCCAGTATAAACTTCTTTTAAGAACAATAGCCACTAATTCATTCTTATATAAAATTAAGCTGGTAAATAGCAATTTATGTACTTTTTGTAGAATACATGAAGAGACACTGGAACATTTATTTTTTGATTGTCCAATAATATCTGATTTGTGGGAACAACTGTCTAGATTATTGAGACTACATTTTGTTGATTTTTCCTTAGAAAAATACCAAGTCTTATTGGGACACACAAATAATATGTTTTTAAATTTGGTATTTATCATTTCGAAAAATTATGTTTATAAATGTAAGTTAAATAGTATAATACCAAATATAAGGGGATTGATTTGTAAAATCAAGAGGTATCAATCTCTTGAGGAATCTGTTGTAAAGAAGAATAATTGTTTGGTTTCATATAGAAAGTTTTGGGCTCCAATAAATCAAATTTTTACTTAACCTAACCAGAATAATACATTTTTTTTTTAATTATGGTATGAATTCACAGTAACATGCAACAATTTAGATACAAAGTGTATTATGAAATAGCACTTGCTGTATATTATGTTTATACCAAGTATGTAAGTGTGAGTGAATGGGTCCCTAGGGGAGGAATGAAAGAGTTTTATAATTAAAATTATTATTGATATTGAACTGTCTGAAAAAAAAAAAAGAAATTTGTAAATAGTCGGTTGTATTCCAATTAAACCCTCAGAAACCCTGGTCAGGTGGTAGTGTAGAGGGTAATGTAAAATCCTGACTATTTATATAAAACAAATAAAAAATTAAAAAAAAAACATTAAGTAAATGGAACAATGCTTTAATTGTTGTTCTTCATCTCTAAGTTATCATTAGGTCTTCAACAAAGAGCAAACACTCCTACCTCACAGTAAGTTCAAGACGGCCCATAGCACCGATTTGAGTGTTGTAGTATAAAAGACAAAGCTTCTAACAATATTGTGTTTGTATGCAAGAAACACTACTTAGACTGTCTTGTTAAGGAGATGGGTATTGACATTCATCTGGTAATCCTACTTATTCCTCAACTACATTATCAAGGGACGAGATAATCACAAATCACACTTCTGTGTTAGCATCATTTAGTATCAAAGTTGATGAGAATAAGAGTTATCTCCCTTATATTTACTGGGTGCCTAAGCTTCACAAGAATCCCTACAAACAGAGATTCATTGCAGGATCTGCCAGATGCACCACTTAGTCCCTATCCAAACTCCTTAACACTTTACTGACTGCAGTTAGAGATGGTCTAAAAAGCTACTGCGAAAAAGCCTATTCCACGAGCGGCGTGAATCAGATGTGGATTCTTAAAAATTCCAAAGATCTCCTTGAACAGCTCTCCTCAAACCGTCTCGCATACTGCAATAGCATTCAAACTTTTGATTTTTCTACCCTTTATACAACTCTTCCCCATAATAAACTTAAAACAGTACTTTCCGATCTTATACATCAATGTTTCTGTACCAAAAACGGAGAACGCAGGTATTCCTATCTGGTAATAGGAAAAGATAAAACATACTTTGTAAAGAACCGCACTGAGTCAAACAAGAAATACAGTGAAAATGACGTGATTAAGATGCTTGAATTTTTTATCGACAATATTTTTGTTGAATGTGGAGGCCGTGTTTTTCAACAGACAATAGGGATTCCTTTGGGAACAAATTGTGCGCCACTTTTAGCTGACCTTTTCCTTTTTTCGTATGAAGCAAAGTTTTTACAAGGGCTGATACAACAGAAACAAAAACAACTAGCCCAGACTTTTAATTTCAGCTTCAGATATATAGACGATGTACTTTCTCTTAATAACCCAAGATTTAAAGAATATTTACATCGTATCTACCCCAATGAACTTGAAATTAAAGAGACAACCGATACACCCGATTCTGCTTCATACCTTGACCTTTTGTTATTCATTGACGAACATGGACGTCTGAAATCTAGATTATATGACAAACGTGATGATTTTGACTTTCCAATTGTGAACTTTCCCTTTTTCTGCAGCAGTATACCTGCATCCCCAGCGTATGGAGTGTATATTTCACAGTTGATTCGTTACTGTAGAGTGGCAGTACATACAGTGACTTTGTGGGAAGAGCAAAAGCACTGTCACAAAAACTGCTGAGTCAGGGATATGTTCAGCCTTTGTTACTTTCGTCTCTTCAGAAATTCTATGGCCGTCACCACGACATCATAGATAGATATGAAATGTCAGTAGCACAAATCAAAACTGACATTTTCAGCTAGATTGGCGTCTTCCCGGATTTGACAGTACCGGTTTTGACTTTACCCTGGATTGACCCATTGACAGTGTGACAGGTGCTGTGCACAGAGCAGGACATGCTTACCCTTCCGGAGCACCTGATGTCACTCTTGTTTTTTGAGAATTCACACTCTTAGTGCTTTAGTTTTTTGTGTTGTATATGAAATGTTTGTGTGTTTTGTGGTCATGTGGTGTCTTTGGTCTTCCGTCTTTTGCTGTTCTTGCTTTTGCCTTGTCTCTGGACTTTGATTTGTGTAATTTTGTGCTTTGTTCCTTCGGTATTCTACTGCCGTTGTTTTGAGCGGAATTCACTTGCTAAATGTTGAACAACGCCATATTCATGTGTCCCTTTGTCATGGATGCGGGGTCGTCAAGATGCATTACATACCGGGCAAAGTACTCTTACATACACAGTCATCCGTTGCCCGAAAAAGGGACCAAGAGACAATACAACGATCACAGGGCGCTCGTCGAGTGATTTTAACAAAACTTGGCAAACAAAATCGGGAAAAGTGGACAATATTTATACAGATGGCCAGACAAAACGTTTACTTTTAACAAAACAAGAAAGACAAATGTTGAATTTTGATAGTGCATTCATATGAGAAATTCTCACATGGACAAGTACACCATAACAGACAAAATTAAGAGCAATATACGGACTCCACAATGCAAGAGAGACAAACTCCATCGTAAATGATAGAATAAAGGGATATGAAGTAAATGTAAATGGGACAAAATCTCATTAAATTCATAGTAAGATTAAGCAAATGGAACAAAATGCTTTAATTGTTGTTCTTCATCTCGAAGTCTCCATGAGGTCTTCAACTAAGAGCAAACACTCCTACCTCATAGTAAGTTCAAGACGGCCTCTAGCACCGGTTTTAGCGGAATTCACTTGCTAAATGTTGAACAACGCAACATTCATGTGTCCCTTTTTGCGGGGTCGTCAACAAACATAACAAAACGGGCAAAGTACTTTTGCATAAAAAGAACAAGAAGATTCCTTATAACATAGTTAAAATATAACTCGTCATATATATATAAGACACGGACAGCAAACCACACACATCACATGCACCATGCCATATTAAAATATTTTGATTAAATTTAGTTTAATTCCTTTATAATTATATATGTGAAATATGTTATAGATGCATGCTTTGAAATGATATGTATTAATATTGTAATTTATGTTATTTAGGAGAAGACTCCATAAGTTTGTTATAACTTGTGTCTAATCCTTTTTGCAATATTTGTGCAAAATAAATACGTTTAAACAGAGACATATAATTAAAGAGATTCTCGTGAAATCGCGCCGCCATCGAGACTTCGATAAAACTTCCACTTCACAAAAATAAATCACAGATATCTCGATAATATATGAAAACATCATAAGAAAACTATCTAAACTCCACCAAGAAAGTAAAATACTTTCCAGTTTTCATAACTAGGAAGTTGTATTCACGGAAATAAAAGAGGAGTTTCAAAAGTGAACAAGGCACACCACGATGTTCGTCGTCAGATTTCCACACGAAGGTTCGGCTTTATTTGCCAATATCTTTTTTGTTAATGAATATTTGTAAATTAAAATTTCTAAACTATTCTATAAAATAATCAAGGAAAATAATTCTCTTTTCGGTTTAGAAATATGTTGACTAAATTAAAAGCAGTTTAAGAAGTTCTGATGTGGCCGTACCATGTTTGTTGTGATTAATATGGGGTGATAGTAGAGTTGCCAATCTCTGTTATTATATGTCTCTGGTTTAAACTACAAACTCAGTCATTTGTTGCTCGACAATTGTGCGTTTGTATTTTGTCTTTCATTTGTTATTTTCACGTGCAATTCGATTGAAATTATTTCGTTTAGCAAATTACTTTTTGTGAAATTTCTATTGCCGCTTTTCTATGGATTTTTAGCTAGCAGTAGGGTAAAACAGGTTTTTCTGGGTTCCCAAACCTCCAATTTCTTTATCCCGTTTCCCTATTGTATAAAAAATATACGAATTAAACCCATACAGTTATACTACTAACTCTAGGACCGCTATCTTGAAAAAGTAAAGAATATGACAATACGTAATTTAGAAAAATGGATCAAAGAGTGCTCGTCGCTAAACTACACCTAGCTCAAGGAACCAAGTCTGGCGATAAAACACTTTCGCACTACGGGGGAAAAATCAAGCTCAAAACTTCCCGAAGGATTTTGTACAATGTAAAGAGTTGTTATGCATTTCAGTAGAAATCGGCAGTATAAGTGAGAGGCTAGCATATGTGTGAAATCTTCGGGTCATTGGATTCCAATGCCAATTTAACGGCTATGGTGTAGAATAACTCGTCGTTATCCACTATTTCGTAAAGAATGCAAGTTACGTCCCAGTTTTTTATTTTGATTGGCAAAAATACTTTCCGTTTAAAATGTTAATGCTTTAAAGAATTGCCAGCTTGATTTTTTATCTTTATGCGTCTATGTGTAACTTTACATCTATTGATCTTTTTACTTTCTGCTCAATACAAATGGGTATGTAAATTTTAATGATTGATATCATTAAATTTGTATATTTGATCGGAATTCATGATATGAATCTATGTTATTTAAATAGTTTTATTTAAATAAAAAGTGCCCGTGTTCGTTTAAACCCCCTTATTTCCATTGCTGTGATTCTTTTTGTTCTTTTATCATTGTTTGATGCAGGACAGTAGCAATATACAAGAACAAAATTGAAGAGACCTTAAACAGTGATACACCGCTAAGAACATCAACAAGAGTTATCGTTACTTTTGTAGTGGCTGGTATTATAATACTTCAGGTAAAATAGCAACACAATCTCATAACGAAGTACTTTTTGTTCTGTTGTAGGTAACTTGTGTCTAGAAATACAAAAAAGTGGTGCATGGTGTAACTCTTTTTCCAATATTAAGAGCTTTATTTTACAATATACACACAACTCAACAAAAGAAACGATACACAGCTAATTTTTTAAATATTTTTGTATTTCGCAATTTGAAGTTTCTGTTTAAGTGTATTAATGTATTCAACGCCAAAATGCATTTGTTTACTCTATTTATAACCAGTTCCGAAACAGATACGATGAGAATCCGGAAGGGTTGCTTTTTGTCCGATGATCGATTTCGCCGATGAATGATTTAAATTATTTGATATCAAATACTGAGACGTTTCGACAGGTATATAAAAAGTATAAAGACCTTCGAAGTTGATTTGTCTTTTTAATTCATTGTTATGTAAAGGAAGACCAAATTACAGACAAAAGATTTATCTAAAGCAAACATGCTCATGTTCCGCGAGACGTCATATTGTATTGATCGCACAACATTTGTTTTACACTTACGAAAATACTATTAGGAAAAAAGGCCCGAGGAATTCATGGTTGTCATAGCAACAGAATTTCAAGTCAATCGGTTTGAAAAAGTAATGTTTTGGTGAGAGGTAGATGTGGACATAATCATTATTTATGTCAGCTTTCAGAAATTCTGGATAATGACCTTGACCGTGACCGGATCGGATATAGTTCAGAAAATGTGAGGAATATTTATTAGCATAATGTTAATTCTTATGTGCAAAAATTACCTTTGGTCTATGAGTCATGGTTTTCTGCAAGAAATATTATTTTTGATAAAATGTGTGCATCGTTTCATTTGTTGAATGGTATATTATCAATTTAATTTTAGTTATGAACGATTCTAAACATTATAAAACAAAAGGAGTCCATAATCAATCCAATATATCTTAACACACACTCCTCATGTTTTTCTAGCACAGTATTGATTTTATTAAATAGTATACGTTCACTTATGTCCTGACATTAGTTTCCTTTTTTCTTTCTTTCAAAATTCCAGTATATATAATAAAATTGCGTTAGTAAACTGGATGTATTGTTAACTTATGTCTTGACATAATTTTATATTTCTGTAGGTATATATGTAGTTACCAAGGAAATCTTCATCGTCTGATATCCCTAGCCTATATATCTTTTTAGTATGGTTTTTCAATCTTAGGGATATTGCAATGCTTGTCAAGAGATCAGTCTTCACGTCTGACAAAACATTTGAAACAGTTGAATAGAACAGACACAACACAAAAAAATAATTTTTATAGTATATTGCTTACGACAGGATATCTTAAATGCCTATGGTTATACTCTAATGAATTGTAGGAGGAAACATTTTGTTGTCGTCACAGAATCATCTACAAGGCAGAGCATAAATAATTTTTGAAAATCTAATACGCAAATTAATTTATTTCAAAGTAACATCATATTCGAGTTCCTCGAGTCACTATGGTTTTCTGATAAACAGACGATAAAAAGGATGTAGATTAAATGAGACAATTTCTCTAGAAATAAATGGTAGAACCATCCAAACAGAAAACAACGACAACATAAAAGGAGGGATTACAAACCAGGCGGCGTGGCGATGAATGCACATATTAGTCTCTTATGGCGGATTTCCCGTATGATTAACATATTTTATTTGCAATTCTTCAATGAACATACCAATATTCCTTTAGTAACACCTATAAAACTCCTTCTAAATTCCTGTTTTTTGTCTGCTAATCAATTACTCAACTTTCTATAGAATTCTATTGTATACCAATTTGTACTGCTTGATGGGGTTAACCCTGATACTCCAGTGATGACAAATTGGTATACAATAGAATTTTTTTTACTGCTTTGAGTGAATAAACAAAATTGGAATATATGTGTTTGTGAGTGTAGGAACTAATGCACTAGCATAATGACCAAACGTGAATAAATAGTCTGAACAATTCACAGGACAGTATAGATTGGACAAAACTAAAACAGTAAATGACGTACATGTATTTAATATCCCTGATATAAAAATAAAAACTTTGATTTTCGCTGGGAGTCTGTGCGATAGATCTTCTCAAATTAACAAATGGCAATTTTGTTGATGGTCTTCCAAACGTTTAGATTTTATCTGCACTGTTGAGACATAATTTGTCGAAATGCGCATATGCAGAAAGTAAATTCACAGTAACTTCGGTATTTAGTTATTTGACAACTTCTAATTCTTCAATGCACATATATCCACGCATTAGATTGCCCAAATAACTGAATCTTGATTAAACCTAATTGAGAACAAATAACTAATATGACCTACATGAAAACCCAACATCAGCTAAATGGAGATACTCTTTACAATTTCTTATATTTCAATATCTAGAACAAAATTTCCTTTTAACAGAAACGTAAAAATATTTTGTTATCATTATTTTGTAGTTTGGAATATTTTTACTTTACGTATATCGTCCCATCAATTGGACAATGGAGATTTTACAGGATACTTTCAAAAATACAACCCTTTCATCACAGTTAAATCTATATTTTCATGTCACGGAAGGTGAGTATAACAATATCACATAGCTGGCTGATAATTTTTTTATTAGTACATTTAGAGTTCAAAAATATATCAGACTGGTTCTATCGTATTTCGGTCTGGACAAATGCTATAAAAATTTTAATGCATAGTTTTCAAACTGACTTTAATAGAGTTCAAAACAGTAGATTATGGAAGGAACAAAGGAGTGAAATTTACAAAAATGGAAGTCCAAAGACATGGCCAAAACAAGAACTCAGAAAACAATGATGGCAAAAACGAGAACACAGAAAACAATGACGTTAGACACAAAACAATGACGTTAAATATTATTCAAAAATAAATCGAATGCAAAATTCTGTAACACGAGTTTTAAGGATTTACAAAAAATGCAGATGTACAGAAGTTTTATGACAGGAGAACGTAATACAGGAAATATCCTTCAATTTACGATGTTGTACAAGTAAGTCACCATAATCACTTCAACGAGTGTGGTAAAGGGTTATTTTCGTGCAACGTTTTGGGCGTTTATAAATTCGTGTTTTCGTGTTTTGTGTTTTTATTCCTCGTGTTTTCTCGTGGCATTATTTCACGTGCCTCGTTTTTGTCCATATCTTGAGCTCTTGGTTCGCTTTGGATATTTTGTATTTCGTGCGTGTTCATTCTCCTGTAAAAAATCGGGACTTGTTACAATTAGAATTGTAACGGTACCGGAAAGTATCACAGAGCAAAATTTCACAGATTCTCATTGATTTTCAGAGCTTTCATGTAGATAATGACTTCTCAAGTTTTCGGTCAACTACGAGCAGTAATTTTCCGTGTTTCGTGATTGACCATTTTTATCACTCGTGTTTCGTTTTTTCCAATTTTTAAGCATGTTCCTTCTTGTTGGGGACCCCCCTTTATCACCCCCTTCAACAATGAAAATCGAACTCCTGACTCTAAAATGTATTGTGCTAGTATTTTACGGTGCTAGGCTTAACAAGTTATCAACAACATTTCTATAAAAGAAAAGAATTCAAGGACAAAAATATTTAAGAATGAAAAAATCAATGACACTACTTATTTCGTATAAAATATAAATTTGTAATGTCTATAGTTCGGCAAAAACGGTTTTGAAGTTCTTTTGGTTTAGTTTTTGATTACATCAAATATCTGAATGCAGTCTTCAAATTTGTGACGTTGGTAGAAAATTGACCAACATTCCAACAGATGTAAACTACAAGAATGGAACACATTTTTTCGGTATATTGTTAAAAAAATGGATAACAGGAAATACCTACAATGGCTGAAAATTATAATTACATGCAGCAATTTGCAAGGGAACTACACAAGAAAAACATGTATAAAACAAAAGACAAAAGAAGACAACGATAGGAACTCGGGACAGCCGGAATTGGTGCCGGCGCTAGCAAAAGCCAGCGGTAGGGTTAAACCGGTTTATGGGTACCCAAACCTCCCCTTTATCTGTCCCGTTTCCCTATAGTATAAAAACATACGAATAAAACCCAATACAGGTAGACTACTACCTCCATGACCACAATCTTGAAAAGAGAAAAAGACAATACGCAATTTTGAACGATGGGTCAAGGGGTGCTCGCCGCTAAACTACAGGCTAGCTCAAGGAGCCTAGTCTGCTGGTAGAATACTGTCGCGCTACGGAAGAAAAATCAAACTCAAAACTGCCCGAAGGGTTTGGTCAAGAATCATCATAAATTTCAGTAGACATCGGCAGTATCAGTGAGAGGCCAGTATGTGTGCAAAATTTTCAGATCACTATGTCTCAAAGCTAATTTAACGGATGCAAGCAGAATATCTTGCCGATATCTCCTATTACTTAAAGAATGTAAGTTACGTCCCAGCTTTTCTGGATTTTTAATCAATATTGTCTAGAAAAATCTAAAGACATGGGTTGTGCATCATCAAAAATGTAGTACTTATTTGCATTTTCAACAGCATACACTAATCACACTCTATAACAAAGTATTATGACGTTTATCTGTTTGCTTTTGATATTGTGTTTCATGAGTTGAAAAGCGTAATGGTACGACGGGGGTATTCAACATGACATCTGAAAATTTCTTCAGATTAAAAAAGGATAAGAAATAATTAATTTTACTCTACTTCTTTTCCATGTTTTAAAGATGAGTAATAATATCAAAACTATTTGTTAGTTTAATATTTACATGTAGGTAAAAGCATTCAGTACTACAACAGACACCTTTTTAAAAAGAAAGGTCAACAGGAAAAACTTATTATAGCTGTTAATTCTAAATTTCAATCATAGGCCACAACCCACCATAAAACATATATGAAAGGCAAAAGACAAACGTTAACAACGACAGGAAATCGAGGCAGTCGGGCCTTGTGTTGGTACTTACAAAAGCTATTCTATTTTCCTATAGTATGATAATATTTAGCAGATGAAGCAGGGATATCAGAGAGCAAAACATTAAAATATCAGGGTTTGGTTGGCGGATTTGCAAATCTTTTACTAGTTTTCGATGAACAGACTAATATATCATATAATTTCGGGGGAATCTCGTTAAAAATGTAAGATTTGATAGCTTTGCATCTAAGAAATTATAATTGTAGTATTATAACATCTTCCAGTAAGCTTCTATGTATCCTTTGGAATATCATCTCTCATGATGGTGGTCTACCTGGTGCTACTTTACAGAAACTATCAGCGAGATGTTAGGAAATTGTATTGCGGAGATTTCTCTTTCATACCAACAAAGGTGCAGGAATTTGATAAAAGGGAGATTGTTGTGAGTATTTCTACTATTTGAAACAACCAATGTCCCAAATCTTTTCGAAAGATAGTTCTTCAATCATAAATACAGTGGAACCTGTCTAATCCAACACACCATGGGATCATAAAAATGTGTCGGATTATACAGGATGTCGGAATACTCAGGCTTAAAAAACATTTGAAAGCTATGTTTTGGACCAACAAATTATGTTGGATTTAACAGGATGTTGGAAGACTCAGGTGTCGGATTAAACAGGTTTCATTGTAGTTGTAATGGCTTAAAATGAGCCTTTTGGTTTAAATCTGAAATTGTTTTCAGAGTTTTCCTTTTTCATTTCATCAAAGAAGGCTCTAATACCTTTGATGACAAAATCATAACGTCAGCTGAAAGAAGGGATTCTTATTTCCACGTTTGTTTGTGGATTAAAAAGTTTATTAATAAGTTTGAAGCTAACTATAGCTAAATACAAAGCCGAGTGGAGAAAGCTAGTCATTGACATATGTGCCTCCGGGTACAACATAGGTAGTAGGTAGGTATAGCTAAACACGATTAACAAAGACGGGATATGAAGTAAATGCAAATGAGACAAAGTCTCTACAAATACATGGTAAAATTAAGCAATGGCACAAAGCTTTTATTGTTGTTCTTCATCTTGAAGTCAACAATGAGCTTTATGCATACCTCATAGCAAGTTCAAGACGACCCCTAGCACCGAATTGAGCGGAATTCACTTCTAATTGTCGAGCAACGCTACATCCATGTCTTTTTACCCTTTAATCCATGAATGCGGGATCGTCAACAAAATAAACTTACCATGAAGTAAGAGTGTTTGCTCTTGGTTGAAGGCCTCATGGTGACTTCAAGATGAAGAACACCAATCAAAACGTTTTTCCATTTGCTTGATTTAAAGGAATTTTGTCCCATATACATTTACTCCATATCCTTTTATTTGTTCATTTACGGCGGAGTTTGTCTCTCGTGCAGTGTGGAGTCCGTAAAGAGATTCCCCGTGCTTGAGGTCTATGCTCTATTTATTTTGTCAGTTATGGTGTACTTGTTCATGTGACAATTTTCACATGAATGCACTATTAAAATTTAACATAACATTTCTTGTTTTATAAAATTAATTTATTATTTTTGCCTTCTGTGATTGTTTATATCTTGTATTGTCTATTAGTCACTTTGTCGGTCAATGAATGACAGTGTTTGTAAGAGTACTTTGCCTGATATGTTATGTTTGTTGACGACCCGACATTCGTGACCAACGATACATGAATTTAGCGTTGTTCAACATTTAGCGAGCGATTTCCTTTTAAACTGGTGCTAGGGGCAGACTTGAACTTACTATGAAGTAAGGTGTTTGCTCTTTGGTGATGGCCTCATGGGGTCTTCAAGATGAATAACAACAATCAAAGCGTTGTTCCATTTGCTTGATCTTACCATGTATTTCTAGGGATTTTGTCCCATGTACGTTTACTCCATATCCCTTTATTTGTTCATTAAGTGGAAAAGTGCTCTTACAATTGATTTCATCCGTTGCCCAACAAAAAGACTGGTAGAAGATGATAACAACATTTAAACAACCAAAGGGCACTCTTCGAGCTAATAGGGAGAAAACGTGGCATAATAAAATCATAAGACGTGGGAATAATAATTATATAAACACGTGGTCAGAATGACAATTTCAAATTACAAAAAATTAAAAAGCCATAATCTGAAATATGATAATATATCCATAAATCTCCAAATGAATACCGAAACAAGAGCCAATAATCATATATCCAGAATGCATGACATTGCAAAATACATAATTTATGCTACGTTTTCTTACTTTTAGCTCGATGAGTGCACTGTGGTTGTTTAATTATAGGTTTCATTATGAGTGAGGCTTGTATATCGCTTGTTATCAAATCGAGCTATTTAATTACACAATAATAATTAACGAGCTTCAGCGAGTTAACTATTATTTGTAATTAAATAACAAGATTTTATAACAAGCGATAAACAAGCATCACGAGTTGTGAAACCTATTTCTCTTATGATAAACCATTCTGTCGTGTTCTCCCAATTATGTTAAGTTGGGAGAATTTAGTTGTGTTTGTGAATACATTGAAGATTGATTATGTACTTTAAACTTATCCTTTAATGAATGTAAAGTCTAACAATAAATTTTCCCCGTATATAAAGTAGAAACTATAAACAACGATAAGTGTTGTAGACGTAGGAACTATGTTGCATTATACGCACATGTACACAACAATCAATAGCAATGAAAGGTAAATGATTCATCGCTGGTGACAAACCTAGGTGTAAGCTCGGTTGAATTGTAATTACAGTTTTAAACATCTATACAATAATAAAATTAATTTCTGCTTGTCAGTTGAGTGAAAATATTACGAATGATTTGTAATAAAATGTAGGTGTAAATTTCTCTGTCTCTGTGGTAACTTATTCTGATGTCAATTTCCACGCGTCAATGATCCCAATACACATTACATCATAACATCAACACAGAACACAGGAAGGGAATTAAACTTATTTTTAGGAATAAAATATATTTCAAGTGGCCAAAATATATTCAACTGTTTTGGGAGAGTGAATTAATAGGTGCGTACACACGAATCTCATTTTTTCATTTCTTCATTCTTGCCAATGGAACAAAAAATGATGCAGACGACATAATGCAATGAGCACGGAATTTAAAAAGAAATTGCCATGACGTTGGTTTGACCTGATGTGTGACCTCTAGTACAACCAATGAAAATACGGCTGAAAAGTTATCTAATCGTATGAAAGGTCAATGAATGATAGCATAAAAGTTTTCACTAAGTGATACGAAAAATCATCTTATCGTGTAAGAAATAGATATTGCTGCCACATCATAAGTGAAATGTTGTTATCGTCTTCTACTAGTCTTTTCGTCGGGCAACGGATGACAGCGATTGTAAGAGCACTTTGCCACTTAAATACATGGTAAGATCAAGTTCATATGATAAATTCCCCCAAGTACAAGTACACCATAACAACATATATATTTATCCGGTTAAGTGTAGGTGTTTTATAGAAGACCAACAATTTTAAGCATTTTATAAAATGACTCAAATTTTGGGTGTTTTACAAAATACGTAATTTCAGGAAGTGCCTGTTACATATATATGCATATAAACATATATCGGTGGCCAAAAATGTTTATGAAATGATTATATGATGCCGAAAAATATATATATACTTTGGTAAATAGATCTTAACAATTTATAGCTATATTATATTGTCTGTAATTCTGAAAAAGATATAAGCTTTACTATAAGATCTATCTTTGAAAACCCAGCGATAAAAGGAATTTTCATTAAATTTCCACTTCACCCATGAATGTTTTAGAGTGTATGATGCCATGAAATTGCCTTGACAATGCCATGATCATAACCCTCGATTTTGTTTTACTATAATAGAAAAAAAACAAATCTAGGGATTTTCACAGGTTCGCTTTAGTTTGTCGCCATGCAAGATTCCAATCAAAAACCTTGCCTTTGCGCTAACTATTATGCCAGAGATTTTGTAAAAACATGTTCGATTTTGATATAAAAATCGTCTGCGTTTATTTTTCACATGCTCTTTTCGTGGGATTTTCACGGTGTTTCCTAGTTTTAACAGTCAACATAAATTAAATGTGATACATTTTCTTTCAACCAAATTGTTCAGTATAAACACGGGAGTCCTCGAGTAATACTCGGATGTATCGATTATTAAAATCGGTACTGGCGTATCAAGCTTCTATTCTGATATGGCCCCTACTGATGATAAAAATATTGAATGCTGTCACTGATCATTTATCAAATAAAATTGTGATTTACGTTTTGAACTGTAAAAATGCAGCCACAAAATTGTTCTATTTAGTTATATTTTAAACACATTTAAATTGTTGAAGGGAAAACATTATGAAATGTAAATTTCATCGAGACCTTTAGGTTTATACTTTGTCCAAGTATAGTGAACAAATTACTCAACGAAAACTGTTTTGTTGAAAATCCTTTTCAATGGCTGATTTTTTTTTTTATTATTTTTTTTTTTTTGCTGACGCGTCAGAAAACTTAAACAAAATCAATATCAACTTTGTTTTGTCTCTAATTGATCTGCATTGATTAGTACTCATTCAAAAATCAAGGCTTTTAATTAAATACGAATTGTTTTGTTGTTTTTCATGAACAAAAAATCTAATGTTATTAAAATTTAAAAAAAGATAAAAATGAAATACATGATTGGGGGGGGGGGGGTATTTTCCTACCCGAAATATGATTTCTCGTGGTATGTTCTACCGAGGTTGTCATAATAAGAAAAATGAAAAGATATGGATTGAATGTACATGTGACAAAAACGCGCACGATACATAGAACACTCCAGTTTATCAAGGACAGGGCTTTTATAAAACTGTTTTACCGGGCGAGTACTCGAGTACTCTGTCGATTAGACTTTTGAATTCCCGAGTATCTAATCTTTTTAGATTTAACATCCCTAGTTGAAACATATCGATTCATTTAACAAATCGATCCGAAGTTTTTCGTTTCTAATTCACGGGATTTTTACAGAAGAAAATACTCTGTATTTTTTAAAGGCATTTTCATCGCTTCTGAAAATTTCATGGGATCTAGTTTCCAAAGGCTAAAAAGAAATGGATTTTTTAACCTTACAGAATTTCACAGCATTTCAATTTATATTCAAGCAATTTGGTATAATGAGCTCAACTGCAAAAGTAATTTTATTTCAGGCAAGAAGCCTCCGGTATTCAGGAACTCAAATTGCTTATATGTTTTGGTGTAAGTATCATAACTTTGAATATTCGCCGTGTATGTGTTTGTTTCCACTTGATGAAGATGACATCTATATCACCGTTTTGAATCATCAGAAGTGAAAATATTACCATACTTATACATGTTATACAGAGTACTACTTGTCGTATTCATAGGCGTCGTATGTTGAAAAGAAATGCATAACAATTATTGCAAAGAAACAATGTATTAACCATACTTAAAACTGAAACTATATCTTGAAAACCTGTTATGAGCATTTCTTTTGTTATTCAAGACACTTTAATTCTTTTAAATGCCTTGGACTATTCTATTCTATTCTTGGACATCTCTCTTTTGTCTTTTCTTTGATTCTCTCGATTAAGAAGCACTTTTTAAAAGATAATTTACCTCAAATTATTTACTTACCCCGAATTAAGCACGTCTATCTGATTCATTTTTATGCATATTCATTCATTTGTCGTATGCTTAACTTTGACCTTCTGTTATGTTTCACCTAAATATTAGATAAAGTTTATGTTTCATGCGGGAAAAACTTCCCTGTCCATGGATCGAACCTGCGCTACATTTCTGTAATACCAAGGCGATTAAACGACTTTCATAAATCGTCGCGGCTTCCGTTGCAAGTTAACGAACAGATGTAAGAAAATATATTTAAAGTGACAACAGATCGACAAAATAGACTATTACAAAACAGGAATTTTCGCACTGGCAGTGTGACGGGTGCCACGCGTGGAGCAGATCATGCTTACCCTTCCGGAACAGCTAATGATACCTCAGTTTCTGTAGGGGTTCACACTGCTAGTGCTTTAGTTATGTGACGTTCTTGTTGAACTTTGTTTTATTTGTTTTGTCTTTGTCATACAGTCTCAACTCGTGTTGGATATGAATTGCCATGATTTTTGATTTATGATTTTAGAATTCCCCCTTTCCTGATTCGTTTGCCGATGTATCGGTAACTCAGATAATTTTTAAAATACAATCTAATCAGTATTTATATAATAAAAGTAAGCAAATATCTGAAACATGATCAATATAAAAGGAATAAAGAACAAAAAATACATTTATTAACTAATTGGTATATGTAGCCTAAATAAACTGAGTTAAACAAATATGAGTAGAAGATTCTATTTCAATGGCGGCATGTCAGCTTATATTTTTAGATCTTACTTTTTTGTATTTTTCATATTCGGTGATATTTTTCATATTCGAGGTCTTTAAGTTAGTAAAAGTATGCTTCAGAGTAATTAAATGAATTAAAGTGCTTCGTAAAAAGGGGGTGGTTAAAATGCCTTCGCGCTGCGCGATCAAGCATTTTTACCACCCCTTTTCTTACGAAGCACTTTAAGGGAGTATGAGTGTCAGATTCAGAAGCATTCGATGTTCCCGGGCTTTATTCATTCAAACAGGGTTGAATTTTTCACACATGCATCATATTTTTCTTGGTCATAGGTCACTTTAAAATGCAAAAAATAGACAATGTATAAAATTTTATAAACTTCCAATTCTATAATTAAATATTTAAAAGCATATAAACAGATAATGGAAATTGAAGGAGAACTGTTTCCCGCCAAAATTTTGACTTCTTTTATCTCAAAAATTCTTACATGGATTTTCACAATTTTTAGCTCACGTTGTTCTATTTGCAAAGGTCTGCTTTGTAATTCTAATTACAAAATTTCTGACACTTGTACTCCCTTAATTCAATTAATTATTCTGAAACAGGGTTTTTGTATATTTATAAACAATGAATTCGATATTTTCTTTTTTTATAAATTTATTTTGTCGAAAGATTGGTGTCTATGAACATTAGAAATGGTGTTTTTTTTTTTGATTTGAAATTAACTGCCCTTGTGGTGTCTCGTTTAAGACATCTGATTGAAACAAGTATGCATACACATTTGGCACAATTGTTTATATACCAGTTCCAAATTCGAATCGGAGACGACAAAACCGATAACAAAACGATGCAATCGTCCAAATTGTGGTATATGCGCTAACCTCGAGGAAGGGAGCTCCTTCACCTTTAAAAACGGTGAAATCTTTAATATTAAAACTCATTTTACAAGTGCATCTGAAAACTTAATATACGTTATAATATGCCGCGGATGCCGGGAAAATTACATCGGGCAAACAGGATCATCTCTTCGTCAACGTATGACAATCCACAGACAGCAAATACGAGATCCTTCCACCCGTCAAATTCCAGTTAATGGACATATAGACACTTGTCCAAATCAACAAGTTCCAAACTTTAAATTATATCCTTTATACCAATTTCCCGATGAGGCAACCGAAAAACAGCGGATAAATAAGGAAAATATTTCCCATAAACAAATATAAACCAAAATAGAATCAAATTTAATTTTTCTACTTTAAAATTCAAAATATTAATGATATATTTAAAATAATTGCAAAACAACTCTGTATTGCTCATAGGTTACGTCCCATGTATCGAAGAAGACTTGTGACGTTACGTTACCGTTGACAACGTCAGTATTCCAGTAGCCATGAATATCTGTAATGAACAGTGAAACCGGTAGGCCAGAATGTGACTTTTGGTGTTTTAGAAAGTCATCGGAACAATGATATTGTGTATATTTTATTGTGACATTTATATTTACTTAATATAATCCGAAAACTGTATTTCCGCAATTTTATTATATATATATATATATATATATGCTTTAAGGCTATATAATTCTGATCAACTCAATATATGTAATCTGCATCGCACTGGCTTATTTGGTGGTCCTTCCTTTGATGAAAGAGGTACCAGATTACTTTTTGATTCCTGTAAAGGCTGTTTTGTAAGTACAATTGAGTTGTTGATGCGGCATAAATTCAATTTAATGAACAGATATTTTAATATGTACATTCCTGCCTTGTCTGCTTTACACCATTTGGTAATATCAACATACAGCGGTGGCAAAGGAAACTAGACATTACATGATATTCATTATTCTCAGAAATGAAAACGCCTATTTCAAAAACAAATGTAAACGCCTTCTTCAAAAACAATCGATAATTCTCAAAATGGGTATACTAGTATGGATATAATTGTCTTTAGTATTTACTTGACAGTATGTTTGCTGAATTTGCAGAGCATTGTTTTATCCGACAGTTGTGATATTCTGGTCGCTTTAATCACTACAATTGAAGGACAGCAAGGTTTTCCTCTTGTTTTTATGTTTTTTCCTTTGATGTTAACACCTGCCCGCTTTGTTTTTCAATCTTTCTGCTTGATGTGGTTTAATATTGAGAAGTTGCTAAGATAATACAAAATGTACATAAATCGAAACGGTAAATACTGCATGACAAATTGGTAGTAATAACTGAAAGCGTCTGACGTCAATACATGGGCAGATAATTA
>MJUU01058434.1:32259-49419 GCA_002080025.1 Modiolus philippinarum | reverse complement strand
TTCTCATATGGATATACTATTCATACTTTCAACGTAATCCAGACCACCCTTTTTAAGTGCCCACATCTCACTATTTTATTACACCAATTTTTCTTACATTCGACTTGATGAGTGCCCTGTGTTTGTCTATATGTTGTAATCGTCCACTAGTGGTTTTGTCTGGCAAAGGATGGCAGTGATTGTAAGAGCACTTTGCGAGTTTAATTGATGTTTGTTGACAATCCCGAACCCATGACCAATGAAGACATGGAGACGATTAGCAAAGAATTCCGCTTAAACCGGTGCTAGGTGCCGTCTTGAACTTACTATGAGGTATGCGCAAAGCTCATTGTTGATGGTCTCATAGTGACTTCAAGATGAAGAACAACAATAAAAGCGTTGTTCCTTTGCTTGTTTTTTACCGTGAATTTGTAGAGACTTTGTCTCATGTGCATTTACTCCATATCCTTTTATTCACATTTTTTTTAAAAGGGATGAAAATTGATTTCTTAGTAATGCTTGGATAATGATTGGAGGGATGATTTCGGTGACTTCTGTGTTTTCCAATTACAGTCATTATTTGTTTTGATTTAATTTTCAATAATTGATATCAAAATTTATTACGTTATACAGAATCAAAATAACTATTGTGAAATGTACTAAATTATAATGTTTCTTAACTTCTACCGGGGAGATATAAGTGTTAAAAACATGTTGCATGTATAATAACACATAAAACAATAAAGTGTGCACATGCTTACTATTGTCGTCTGCTAAATATCAATTTTGACACCCAGCTGATCAAGTTTCAGTTTACCTAGTAAACATGAAACCACAATTTAGATAATTTGACAAGCAGATCATTTATCATTTAAATCAGTAGCTGCATTTGTGTAGACATTTTATTTTAAGGAACTGATGTCATCCCTTTTAAAGTGACCAATAAACCTTTGACCGCTACATTTTTGAATGTAAAACATATCAACTAAATACAATGATATAGGTCCCAAATACCTAATTCTTACACATTCCGAAATTTCCCCAAATAATTGCTCCAAGAAAAGTAACAAAACTTTGCAAGCCCTTATCATGAAAACGGTCCATCCACCAACATTCGCCCAAATAAACGAAATATCTGTCATAGCCTGACAAATATTTTTCCCATTACAATTCACTACCTATTTATTACCATTTCCGAATAATGTCACAAAACATGTTTAGGGAGTTTTCTAAAATAACCCCCTCCCCTGATAACGAAACGACCCAAGACGGATACAATCACAACTTCAACAGAAACCACAAAACCCCACCAAATTTCATCGACCTACACTTACCCACTTAGACACCTCTGTGAAAAGAAGAAAAATTTTTTTTTACAATTTTACAATCCCAATAATGTCTATCCGTTGTACCGGATAGACCTTAATAAAATATACTATTCATTCTAACATAACATACATTAAATTATGAATATCAAACAACAAATTATGTACGTGCAAATGTGGAAACACGACGAGCTATTTTTATACTGGTTTAAAGGGGAAACCCGAACTTAAAATAATATGACAGAAATAGAACCGATCTGACTGACACTTAAATCAATGAATATCGGTATTTAAACAATTACCTAACCAAATATCTATAAACTCCAATATATAACTCCTGAATCTCCCAATCTTCTAACACAATATACGGAAACATGAAATCCAGTCACCATACGTTACGTTGCTAAGTACACAGTAGAGCTGGGCGGAAGTAGACGTCAACAACAATACAAAGTGAAAGTACGGGAAACGTAACGTCACTTAAGGACAAACTTAAACTTCACAGCACTACCCCCCTTTTTGAAAAACTATTTCGTCCCCGAAATACACTTGATTATAAAACAATAATGCATATCATATCAACTATGCTGAAAAATAAAAACATGCATAAGATTACCATACATCAATTCAATACAACAATATCAATAACAATGTCAATAAATTCATGAATATGATGTCACAAAAATGTTCACTTCATGAAAATAAAACACATATTGTTCATCTGTAGGCTTTCTCTAGTGGTGATTTGTGAGGAAAAACAATAACACTTTTTAATATGTCCTTTTCACCAGTCTTCTTCTTTGGTGACGGTTCGTTTTCAATGTCTTCGGTTGATCCTCTACGGAGGTTACGAACTTTGTCCTTCCAAAATTTAGCTTCCTGCCTAAGCGTTACAACCTCTTTCCTTTGTTCCTTTAATTGATTCTCAAAATCTTCTAATTTATTGGTCTGTGTTGTAGCGTCCACTAAGATTTTAGAGTCCAATATGATTTCTTCTGTCTCCTCCTCCACAACAAGAATGTTTCCATATCTCACTTCCAAGTCTTCTGTTCCAGTGTTTCCCCATGTTACATTGTATGGAACAGGGTTTTTCCTAAGGTATGTAGAATCATTTTCATTATTGTTATTACACAAATCTTTATGAAGTTTGTACTTTTTTGTGTGGTTTTCAAGTCTACTATTACTGTTGCACTTAAAACGGCACAAGGTACAATAAAACGGACAATTGTAATACTCTGTATGGTTAAATTGGACATGCCATATTGCATCCTTCAAAATGGTCTTCTCATCTCCACATTTCCGGCACACAAAGGTTGGAACAGGAATATCATCCATCTGGAAAATATAAATTAGGAAAACAACATGACCACAAAATCAATATGCACAATATAGGAAAATGTGGAGTCTGTCTCATGGACTACAACTGGAATCCTCGTGGATCTTTGAAATTGAAATCCAACGAAACAACGGCAGTAGAATACCGAAGGAACAAGGGAAGCGATGACTACAAAAATCGAAGTCCAAAGACATGGCAAAAACGGTAACAGATAAAAACAAAAACAAAACAAGGACGTGAGACAGCTACAATGCACGGAAATAAAAAGATAACATTACGAAGGGAACTATGGTCTGTTCTGAGTGTAAACTTATTCCCGAGAAGATAATGTCTATATTCATGAACAAAGGTCACTACTGCAAGTAATTCCTTACGGGTAACATTGTAACGCTGTTGTTGCGCATTTAGCTTTTTAGACCCATACGCAACAACGTGCTCTAAGCCATCCTCGTGAATCTGGGAAAGTACAGCCCCAATACCGACGTCGGACGCGTCAGTGTCTAATATGTAGTTTAAAAATGGTTTATGATACGCTAGTACTGGTTTTGTGGACAAAGCTGTCTTCAGCTGTTCGAAGGCTAATTGGCACTTATCGGTCCACTCGAATGGAATATTTTTCCCTGTCAAATTTGTAAGAGGACTAGCTATTTCACTAAAGTGACAAATAAACTTTCTGTAGTAATTACAGATCCCGAGAAATTTTTGAATATCTTTTACAGTTTCTGGACGTCTCCAAGTCGTGATTGCCTCTACTATTTTTGGATTTGGTTTGACACCGTCATGTCCTACAATGTGTCCAAGATACAAAACTTCTGCTCTAATGAAATCACATTTTGATGGTTTCAATTTTAATCCCGCGGTTTCAAATCTTGTCAGTATTTAATCTATTTGCTCAAAATGTGTGGTTAGATTCTGACTAAAAATGATGACATCATCGAGGTAATCAGAAGACTTTTAAACTGCAAACCGGTAAGAATAGGTTGCATAGTCCATTGAAACGTATTTGGTGCATTGCACAATCCGAAAGGCATTTTTGTATATTGGAATAATCCATACTTTGTAATAAAAGCAGTCTTCTCTTGTGCATCGTCAGTTAAACTTAGCTGCCAATACCCTTTCTGGAGATCCAAGGTTGAAAATATAGTTGCATTGGAGAGGCAGTCTAAGCACATGTCTATTCTGGGTAACGGGTAGGCATCTTTAACAGTGACGTCATTAAGTCGATGATAGTCAATACACCAACGTATTGTTTTATCCTTTTTTCTCACTAAAACAACAGGACTACTCCATGCTGACTTAGATGGTACAATTACTCCGCTATCAAGCTGCTCTTTCAAGTACTGTTCTCCTTCATTTTCGAATCCTTGTGGAGTGCGTCTCAATGGTTGTCGTATAGGTGCAGCACCACTGGTATTTATTTCATGCCTAATCACTGCACAACTTCCCAAATCTGTACTTGATTTAGCAAAAACATCTTGGTGTTTTATAAAAAGTTTGAATAGAGTTGTTTTCGCCGAAGAGTTGTCTATGTTCTCACAACTTCTCTCGTACAATTCTGTTAGATGTGCAGGCATTTCATCTTGGACTGTTTCAGTTTTAACATCTACTCTGTTAGTCTTGAGATCTTGAGTAGTTTTCTCAACATTGTCAGGTTCACGGAATTCAATTATGTCATTTTCATTTACTCCGGATAAAACGCCCATTACAGTCCCTGGTTCAAGTTTGACTTCATTCTTGTCAAAGTTAACAATTCTGACGGGAACAGTTTTATGCCTCGGTGGTTCAAGTAGTATCTTAGCTGTCATTATTCTAGAGTCTATAAACTTCTGTGGCTCTAATATCAAAAACGGTTCCTGAATTTTTTAAAAATTCTCATTTTTTGCACGGGATAATTATCTCTGTAAATGGCTTTACTATTACCGTGTCATCAAGGCTAACCTTTGCTACTTTATCTGTATGTCTTTGTACGTTATATTTAATCCACTGTCCACCTACTTCTAATCCTTTTTTGGTATTAACTGTTATGGAATGCTCATCGATAATGTCACATCCCAACAGTATCTGTTCACCAATCGGGCTACGTAAACTTGCCATGTAAATCGTAGCGAACCTATTTTGATGCAGACATCAGTCACACCCATTGTTGTCAACTGTTTTTCAACTTCAGCTACAACTAGTCGTTTTGATGCTTTTCGTAATGGTTGACGACTCGAATCCGGGAGCGCAGCATATAGATTTTCGTTGATAACAGTGACTTCAGCTCCTGTATCAACTACAGCATTTGTTTTCACGTCGTTAACTATAACTGGAACAGTGATTGTTGCAGATTGAACTCTATCGATAACCATGAATGACCTTTCATTTTTGCATTCTGAAAACTTTTCGGTTATCTGAAAGTCCTCTTCAGCTCCTATTTCGACAATATAATCATCGACGTCTATGGATGATTTTTCATCACTTTCGCCATTCAGAGAAAGCCCGGACACCTTCAAATCTGATTGGTCTGTGTCTTTATTTACGATCTGACTTCCGGTATTTGTCATTTGAATTCCATCGTCATACAAAAAACCTAGTCCTAATTCTTCATCTTCTCTAATCAAATTTATTGACTTATTATTGCTTGCAAATTGATTTCTATGAATTTTCGTTGCGTTTTGGGCTGGTACTTGGCCATCAGCGCCAGCCCTTAGGAGTTTAAAGACGTTGTATCCTTTGTCATGTCTGTATTCATGACCGTAGATTTACGAAATTGAGCATTCTTAGCTGGACAGTTTCTACTCATGTGTCCCTCCTTATGGCATGAATAGCATTTCAATGGTTCTTTTTTTCTGTGTAGGCTTGTTTTCTCTCTCTGTGTGTACGAACATTTTATTTGACTTATCATTATCTCTTGTTAGTTTATTCATCTTTTTGTCAATCATCTCGGATACTGACTTTGTAACTTCTGATGTTACGCTAGATTTTATATCTCTTCCAAATTGTTGGAGTCTCTCCTCAGTTACAAATCTTTTCCCAGAAATTTGTCTCACATCAGCGTCAGTATTCATTTGTTGATCGTCAATACTGTGGAAATATTCAGCCTCTTTTGTAACAACATTTCTCACATTCCTCCCTTTAATCATACCATCTTTACATGTCTGATGCCAAATTACTAAGTTAATCGCCCCCTCGATTGTAACTGGACGTTTCGTTATTACGTCATGGTAACCGACAGAGCATTTTTTCTATGCATATGCTATTAAACATTTGTTGCTGACTGTGTTCCATAGCCGGATAAGCTTTTCTAACAGTGTCCTCGACACGGGCTGCAAACTCTTGTATTGACTCTTTGTGCGTCTTTTTTACGCTATTTAACTCCTGTCTGTACGTTTCAGGCATGTATTTCTCGCCAAATCGCCTCTCTAAAGCAGCAATTAATTGAGATAGACATGATCGAACTTCTGGAGATTGTCTTGCAATGAAAGCGGCTGCTTCATCTTTCAGAATGAGCAGTATTTCTTCAAATTGTCTGCGTGGTCCCCAGTTGTATCTCTCTGCAAGCACATCAAACTGCATTTTAAAAATTTGCCAATCTCCTTTCCCGTTGAAATATGGCAGTCTGGATTTGTAATCATCGTGTGATTGGTTAGAATAACTAGTCATACGTCTGTTATCTAATGGCATTGTTGTCTCGTATGTATTCCATGTAGGTTGTCGGTCTACAACAGTGTAAGGTGACATTTCATGCGTATCAGCGTTCAATATTGGACGGGTACTAACATATGAAGGAACAGAACTTGTCTGCATAGGGACCGCCTGTGACATTGAAATCTGACTTTGTTGTTGAGATTCAAGCTCACTGATTCTCTGTCTTAGTTTTACGAGTTCTTCATCTTTATTAAAGACCATTGCGCTATCACTTCTTGATGAAAACAGACTTCTTGAACCAAAACTGTTAGGATATACTGAAGTTCCAGCATTGGAGTACGTACTACTGTGAACTGGGTCCTGATTTATAGTTTTGTCCTGCACTGATCCAAAACTGCTATGCATGCTTGGTATGTAGGGTGACTCTATGTGCTGTGCAATACTTGCATTAGAGTAGATTGTACCTGTCGTTGGTAACATGGGTGAGTTTCTACATAAAACAAATCCTGGAGATTGTACTGAAGTACTCATTACTGACGAAATCATCCTTGTAGTTGCGTTATTTGTTAATGTAAAATTGGTATAAGGAATATTCGGCCTTGTTCCTTCTCCTCCGGAAAAAAGTGTTACCGGTACGGTTCTATTTCGAAGATCGTAAGCCATTCGATGCGCTTTCTTATGCAATTTTTTTTTTATGTTAAAAATTTACAAATTGATACATTCTTAATTACTCGTGTATTGAGAAAAATGCAAGCCCTTTTCTTTGTGTGAGTGTGTGTATTGAATTATTTCAAACTTTTATATATATTTTTTTTTATGACGTTATTTATTACAAAGACCAAAACCAAAACGGCTTTAACAAGCTTTACAATAACGCGATATTTTTTTAAACAAAATCAAGATATATTGCGTATTTCAAAACCAAAAGCAAAATATGCTATGAAAAGTTTTGAAATAATAAAAAAACTAGAGCACGAATTTCAAAACAAAAAGCAAAATATACTTTGAAAAGTTTTGAAATTTAAAGTCCGAAAATAGCTAGCGAATTTCAAAACCAGAAGCAAAATATGCCTTGAACAGTTTTGAAATCTAAAATGTAAAAATACCGAGTTTCAAAACCAGAAGCAAAATGTGCTTTGAAAAGTTCTGAAACTTTAAAAACACCGCGAAAAGGGGGTGGGACAAAATTCAAAACTAAAGCAAAAACAGCTCTTCAAAGTTTTGAATCAAAGGGATCTCGAATATATCTTGAAACCAAAGGCTAATATCAGCCTTCAAAAGTTCCAAAATAAGTACAAAAAATACCGACAAATTACAAAACTAAAAGCTAAAACAGCCTTGAAAAGTTTTGCAATTCACTGCGAAAATACGCGACAAAATACTTCCGAACTACAAATAAATTCTGAATCAAATTGTGCGGTGTGGTATTCAGATGCCGCGGCTGCCACCAGTGTCGTGAGATTGTTTGTTTTCCGAGCGGTTAGTAATAAAAGTATTCACGACAATATGTAAAGTGTTTGTCTCAATAAAATTACTCCATTTCTTCAATAAAATCTATACATACATGTGCAGCACAAATTAAAATAAAATATACTATTTATTCTAACATAACATACATTAAATTATGAATATCAAACAACAAATTATGTACGTGCAAATGTGGAAACAGGACGAGCTATTTTAATACTGATTTAAAAAAGGGGAAACCCGAACTTAAAATAATATGACAGAAATAGAACCGATCTGACTGACGCTTAGATCAATGAATATCGGTATTTAAACAATTACCTCAAACCCTTTATAACCAAATATCTATAAACTCCAATATATAACTCCTGAATCTCCCAATCTTCTAACACAATATACGGAAACATGAAATCCAGTCACCATACGTTACGTTGCTACACAGTAGAGCTGGGCGGAAGTAGACGTCAACAACAATACAAAGTGAAAGTACGGGAAACGTAACGTCACTTAAGGACAAACTTAAACTTCACAACACTAGGGTGCCTACACTCCATATACTTAGATTCTCTCGATCGGCGGGAAGAAGGCTTCTTCACGGGCGTCTTAAACTTTTCAGAAACGATATTTCAGAATCTTCTACACAAAGTCGCAGTATATGTCTATGTTATCGGGCTCTTGACAGCACTGTATCGTAAAATATCCAGCCTTGAGCCAGAATATGATGCACTGGCGAGCGGAATGATATTTTACAATACATCAGCTGTCAAAAGCCCGATAACTTGTTGCTTTTTAGATTAGTATTTATTGAACCAAGGTTTCAAATTCTTCCAAAGTTGCGCGGGAAATTCGACAAACATGTCATTCTCGCCTTTTCAGCAATTTCAGCTTCAAAACATGTTTTCTAGTTTGTTTTTATTTTAAAGGCAACGGTTTTACAACTGGATGAATATTTTGACCGAACTACTCCAAATAATGTCGATTTTGAATGTTGCAGCACCCTTTGGTTGTTACGATATTCTTTCGTTCCTTGGAGCTATTATGACGTCATAATGTGAAAACGTCAAAGCTCTGCAGGATATATCAACGACCTAGTTTCTACATTTTTTTCTGACGTCTAGTTTTTCTATTTGTGTAATCACGATTCTGGTTTGAATGCGTAATCGGAAAGAGCAAATGCAATAGATGTTTATTTGTATCCGTTTGATTACGTGTGAAATCTTGAATAAAAGTTATTTCCTTTGACACTTTGGAAGAATCGCTTGATATATCCAGGTCAAACTCTGATAAATCCGGGTCAAACGAATATGGCTTTTGCTGGAAGGCTCTGCAGGCTGATATAACCATGGGAAGCATGATAAGATGTGTAATCCTCACTCGTGTGTTCACTCTTTCATCTGTCCTTCTCCGAATGTTTCCGACTGACAATTTATGACATACTATGTTTAAAAGGGGTTTGCTGGAAGATTATGTGTCAAGTTCAGTTCCTAGTGTCTCTAAAGTTATGCACGACAAAACATAACTTCAGAGTTCAACATTCAGAACTAAGATATTTATAGTGTGAACTCCCATAAAAAGCGATACTGGCATCAGGTGCCCCTGAAAGGTAAGCATACCGTTCTCTGCTAACCACATCCGTAACACAATCACTGAGGCTTATATTGTTTTTGAATATTTGTTGAAGAATAAATGGAAATAAGTACAAATCGGGATACAAAACGCGTCATTTATATTCTTTTGTATATCCTTCAAGCTTGACTTTGTAATAATGGAGGACAATTAGAAATATAATTAAACTCGGTAAGATGGATTCGATTTTTTCACGATTAAAGAGGACATTACCCATTAAAACTAAATCATTTTAACGAATCTATTTATTCAAAAGTAATTATCAAATGATTATACCATCCGGGTTCTAAATGAAAATTTATTGTGGAAATGGCTTCAAATAGGACATTATTTTCCAAATTGATATTACAAGTACATAAACAGACAAATAACGAATTCTGACATTTATAAAAAAAAAAGTTTTTTTTCCAATTTTGACCTTTTCAGTTAAGAGACAAACAAAGTCAATCGCCTTCTTTTTCTCCTTTTGAATTGTAATCAGATTACAAGATTTTATTACGATTTTAGATTTCTATTTCAAACACTGGGTTCTTGACCTTAAGTAAGATACCAGCATCTACAGCCTAGCATGTGGCAAAATTTAATTTTGATTTAAGTTCGTAGTAAAATAAAAATCGATGAAGCTATCTGGATTCCCGCAGACATATTGCTTTTAAGATTCACAGGTTAACGAATACCGAAGCAAAAACAGAGTAGAAAGTTATTAAATCATAATCCGAGAAGCGGGAGTATTCAGATAATAAAATTGCAGACTTCGGATCCTGGAGCTAGCCGGCAGATTAGCGGCGAGCACCCCGTGACCCATACTTCAAAATTACGTATCGTCATATTCTCTCCTTACAAGACTGTGGTTATCTACCTCCCGAAAGGTAAAGATCAGACTTGCAATGAAAAGTCAGCTGACAGTCCAATTAAATATTTCAGTTTGGCTTACTTTTTTTTTCGTTATGCAGTACACGTGTTTCAAGGAGCTATCTCTCATCAGCAGCATTAGAATCAAATAATATGGAAAGCCATAATCCAAAAGTAGTGAAAAAAGAAGTACTCATTTCCAAAAATATCGAAATAGGAAGCCAAATCCAGTGCCAAGGACACCGAGTGCCATACATGGAATGAAACCTCGGTTTTTTAAGGGGTTAGGATTTTGATTAAAAAAAAGTATAGATAGCCTTGGAATGAGCTTTAAATGGTTGTGTACGAGTACTATGTTGAACGATGGGGCGGATTTCCATATCAATGGGAAGAGAAACTATGTAACAATTGGGCGGTGAAGGTATTTTAAATCGAAGTGACCATAAATTCAGTATGTCTCTATAGTTCATATCAAGTCTTAACATTTAAAGATCTTAAACCGAAAGCTAAGTACTATGATCAGCAACGCGCAAAAGCTTTTCAGGGTGTGATATTTTCATGGTGACTTCAAAATGGAGAACAACAATAATAAAAGCGTTGTTCCATTACTCCGTTTTACCGTGGATTTGTAGATACTTTGTCTCATTTGCATTTACTACATATTCTACCATGTTTTTTTTAATTCAAAATATTCAAAACTTTCAAACACAATTGTTTATTGGGCCAGAAGCCAAATACTAAAATTCTTGTCACTTGAATACCTTCGGATATGATGTAATGGCTTACCCTGCTGTTACTTGTTCAGTATTTACATGTGTTATTCCTAAAATCGTAACGCAAACAATCATTACCAAGCAAATATTCAGACGGTTTCCAGTTTTGCATGTGAATTTGGTTTATTTTGATGAACAATTGCCCCATTTCTATTCTTTATTTAATCAGAACGTTTCCGACAAGCAATTACGTTCAAAATTACTAGACTAGTGATGTCCTGATATTCGTCCTATCCTTCAATTGGATCATTTTAAAGACAATTCATTCCAGTGCAATTACCGGTCTGCTTAACCGTCTGGCATATAAATTGTAGGCCGTGACATTTTCTGCGTGCTGTATTAATAAAAGCTTTCCTATGGAAGCTGATTCGGAACACTATATATTTTTTCAATTATACTAAATCGTAATATAAAATTGCTTATTTCTTTAAAACATTTCACAAATGTTACAATTTAATCATTTGAAATAACTTATCAGTAACTTGTCTTAACTACCCCTAGATACTTTGTTTTGGGTCGTTTTAACCTGGATATGGGATGTTGTCTCCTTGACATTTACCCCATTTCCTATTTTTTTCATATTCAATTACTATTCAATTAATGATAATTTATACAACATTAAAAAGGAATTGTGTCAAGTCCCATATATATATATATCCATACATTTTTTTCATTATATATAACGTTCAGTGTACAGAAATATATCTTCAGGACAAATATTTTAACAAGCAGTGCTTCAAGCACAAATTGCTCAGCATATCATATGGCTGTAATTTTGCTCTCTAGACTCAAACACGTCATACGTCCCTGGAATTATTACATACCAAATCGAGTATTAATTGTTTGCAACTTTTTAAGTTTCAGACCAATAACCTGTAAGTATTTGGAAAGTAGGTCAATAACGATCAGTGTTATGCTCTTGAAAAGTGGTATATAAACAGAAAGAAAGGAAAAATGTAAGAATGGTCTGATCATCTTTTTTCTTCATCTAGACTACTGTCATAGCGTATTGTTCGTAGGGTTCGGGGTTCGCTAAAATAACAAAATTATGTTCAAAACATATTGAATATTTTCCCTAGAGTTTTGATGCAACGAATTCAAAACCAAGAATTTAAATACCCACCAAGAAGAAATATTGAAGAAAACCATGACAATTGATGTCAACGAATAGAAGTACTTCCACAGTATATGGAACAACGGCAGGGGGATATCGAAGGAACAAGGGATGTGGTTACAAAAGTCAAAGCCCAGACACATGACAGAAACCAGACTTCAGAAAATCTAAGACATGAGAAGCCACAAAGCACAGAAATAAAAGTTCAACATTCAAAACTAAGATACTTATGGCGTGAAATCCCATAAAAAGCGATAGTGACATCAGGTGCTCCGGAAGGGTTAGCATGTAAAAAATTTATAACAGGAAACACCTACAGTGGTTGAACATTATAATTACATGCCGCAATCTGCTATGGAACTACATATGAAGAACACGAAAAAGACAAAAGACAAACGTAGACAACGATAGGAACTCGGGACAGCCGGACTTGGTACCGGCACTAGAAAAAAACAGCGGTAGGATTAAACCGGTTTATGGGTACCTAAACCTCCCCTGTATCTGTCCCGTTTCCCTATAGTATAATAAACATACGAATAAAACCCAATACAGGTAGACCCACAATCTTGAAGGGAAAGAAAAAACAATACATAATTTAGAAAGATGGGTGGAGGGGTGCTCGCCGCTAAACTGCCGGCTAGCTCAAGGAGCCTAGTCTGCTGGTAGAACACTGTCGCACTACGGAAGAAAAATCAAATTCAAAACTTCCCAATGGGTTTGGTCAAGAATCATCATAGATTTCAGTAGACATCGGCAGTATCAGTGAGAGGCATGCCCTTCTCCGCTAACCACACCTTCACACAATGAGTGAGGTATGTTTTGTTTTTGAAGATCTTTTGAAGAATAAATAGAATTAAATACTAACCGAGATACAAACAAGTCATATATATTGAATAACTGCTCCTTTTTGTATTTTCTTTCAAGCATGACTTTGTTTTAATGGAAGGACAAACCAAACAGAAATATCATTAAATTTGGTAAGATGTAATCGATTACTTTCTCGATTAAAGAGAACATTACCCATTAAAATGAAAACATTTTAACAAATCTAATTTAACTGTAATAATCAAATTATTTAGTTATACCATCCGGGTTCTAATGACAATTTCTGTGGAAATTGCTTCAAATAGTATCAATATTTTCTTATTCAATAATTCAAATATTATCAATATTTTCTTATTCAATATTACAGTACATAAGCAGACAAATTCTGACATTTGTAAAAAGTTTTTGTAATCTTGACCTTTCTAATTAGAGACAAACAAAGTTACTTGCCATTTTTTTCCTTTTGAAAAGTGATCAGATTTAGATTTCATTACAATCTTATTTTTCCATTTCAAGCAATGGATTAATGACTTGAAGTACATTGCCAGCGTCTGAAAAATAGCATGTGGCAAAATTTGACTTAACTTGGTTGTGAAAGAATAACAGATATTCTTATTCTGAATCCCCACGAACAAATTGATTTTGAACTGAACTGATTAACCGGTAAATGAATACCGAAGCAAAGCAAGGAGAAAACTCTAAAATCGTAATCCGAAAATACATGTACGACAGTATAGAGGAAACACAACCCTTCCGGAGCACTTGATTTCACTCCCGGTTTTCATGGCGGTTCACACTATGAGTGCCTTCATTCTGAATGTCTTCTTTTAAATCAGTGCATTTTGGCTGTTTCACGTCCTTGTTTTGTCTTTGTTTTTCTTAGTTCCCGTTTTTGCCAGGACTTTGAGTTTTCAAATCATGACTTCCCTCATTCCTTCGACATTCTACTGTCGTTGTTGCAGACGTCAGAACAAAGACAAAACAGAACTTGGATTAACTATCACCAAACTTAAATTAGTGCAACTTCTCAATAAACACCTAATTATTAGGTGCTCGGATGGGTATGCATGGTCAGCTGTACATGTGGCAAAGATTTCACTACCATTCAAAAGTCAACTGTCATATTTAATGTTTCAGTCCGGTAACTGTAAAATATCATGACTCTTTGATTGAGTCTTAAAACATTTTTAAAACATTCAAACTACCATAAACCGAACGACGTAAAAGCTGATTGAGAACAAATTAGCAAAAGGGTCTAAATACAAAACGAAAATCAGAAATGGACAGAATTTTGCACAAGAAGATTTTTTATGGTGACTGCAGGATGGAGAACAATAATAAAAGCGTTGCTTGGTTTTACAATCTATCTGTAAAGAAATTTTGTTTCATTTGCATTTTCATTGCGTTTTTTTTTAAATTAAGATATTCAAAACTTTCAAACGGCCAGGACCCAATTAATGGAATTCTTGGTACGTGAATACCTTCTGATAACGATGTGATCTAATGGCTTAAACTGCAGTTATATGTTCCGTATTAAGATGTTTGTAATGAAAACATCGCAATTATTAAGCACATATTCTGACAGCTTTCAATCCTGCATGTTAAATGTTATTACTTAAAGACAATGGTTTTAAATCTCTTCTATGCGTAATCCGAACGTTTCCTGAAAAAAAACAATTACGGTCACAATTACCAGACTGTATGCTCTGATATTTTCCCTATCCTTCAATTAGATCAGTTTAAATACAATTTATTCCAGTGCAATTACCGGTCTGCTTAACCGTCTGGCATATAAATTTTAGGCCAGGACATTTTCTGCGTGCTGCATTAAATTGATCGTTTTAATGGAAGCTGATTTGAAACACAACACATTTTTTTCAAATGCACTAAATTGTAATAAAAATTACTTATTTTTATTTTTATAACAGTTTACAAATGTTTGAAATAACTTACAAGTAACTTGTCATAACTATTCGATTATTATTCAATTTATTGATTTGTGGTAACAATTTAATAATTTAAACAAAATTAAAACAAATTGTGTTAAGTCCAAAATATACATATACCGTTCAGCAATCAGAAATATTCAGGACAAATGTTTTAACAAGCAATGCCAAACATGTTCAAGCCTAAATTGCTCAGCATACTGTGGCTGTAATTTTGCTTTCTAGAATCAAACATGTCACACTGTATAATGACCTTTCTATCCGGTGTGCAGAATGTCCGGGTACATTAAAATACCATGCAATAGTGCGTTCTTTCAATCAGAAGAAATACCCTTGCGTATTTATGTCTTGGAATATCTGCCCTAGTGTATTTTATCCAAGCGGGAAGATTACGCAAGTGGAAAGAATTCACTGTAACAACACGTCCCTGAACTGAATCCAT
This sequence comes from Modiolus philippinarum, assembly GCA_002080025.1. Classification (NCBI taxonomy): domain Eukaryota; kingdom Metazoa; phylum Mollusca; class Bivalvia; order Mytilida; family Modiolidae; genus Modiolus; species Modiolus philippinarum. The sequence goes on along the minus strand of MJUU01058434.1, from coordinate 34,107 downwards.
ACCAAATAGACATAAGCTGTCGAAATGCGCATTTGAAGAAAATAAATTCACAGTAATTTCGGTGTTCTTGTTATTCCTACCAAATTTGATTTCTGATTTGAATCTATCAATCTTTTTTTCCAACAGTTAACTATTTAGGTACATCTTGTCAATAAGCAATGTTAAGTATGCTCGCTGATCACGTTTTGGTATTTGTGTCAGATTTTCGGCCTTCTCTGGTTTTATCCATTCAAAAGCATTATAATTTTTTGCCCACGAATCCCAATATTTTGTTCGATAATTTCATTTTATACATCTTAAGCAACATTCTGACAAATTTTCTTCAAAGCCTATTTGTTTTACCACATTCATTCATGGATAAACATTGCTCATGTTAAACATATGAAAAATTCAGAGGAGTTCAGTTTCCCGCCAAATTATTAATCACATTTATATAAAAAACGACATCAGCAACCTATGATTTTTTTTTTCGCTGAAATTACTTATTTTTCAGTTTTCTAACATAGAATACTCTTTTTGAAATCCTATTTATTTCTAAATTGACCTGCGAACATCCCTTAAAGTCCTTGTTTATTTCATTTTGATATCGCGTCTATATCTACATAAATAGCGTTAATGGCAAACTAAAACATTTGTTGGGCAGACAATGGTCTGATCAGAGAGAGGCATATTAAGATCTATTAATGCCATATTTTAGGTCCAAAATGTCAATAGATAACTGCGAAGCTGTAAGTTTCAGGCGGGGAATGAGCTGGTAAGTTCATTAAACTGCAGAATAATGCCAAGGACATCAAATCAAGATTGTTACGTCGAATTCTTAGTGGGAAATTTCACGTGTCCACCCATTTTCCGCCTGAAAATTACAGCTAAAAGGGGAAGCTACATCTTGCTTTACTTATATTATCATTTAAACAGACGTATTTATTTTTGAATTTTCAAGATTTCATTACGAAATGGTCACCGCAGAATTTTCAACTGAATTACCATTGCTACATTGTACTAGTAGAATATGTATTATCTTTAGTTGACTTCTTCGGAATTACCTTCAATCTCAGGATGACTACAAATTAAGTTTCATTTCCTTTTGAAATTCCTATCAAATCTTGTGCTAGAAGGAATGACGCGTAATTGTCGTCAAAAAATCAAGACATGCAACTCGTCAAATTTTAGTTGCAAACGTATAAAAGCCTAGGACTGAAGCATAAAATCTGTGTATATAACCTGAAAAAATACAGACCACAAACATGCAACTTGTGTATAAATTTTTATTGAAGACATAAAAAAATACCCAACCAAATCTCTAAGACAATTTATTTGTTTCAAAGCGTCAAAGATGGCCCCATGATCTTTATGATGACACATACGTCATGAAAACGAAGTATTAGACAGCACACTTAATAATCTAAAAATCCTTTTCCCAATTTCAATAGAATTTTCTTTCATGCTTTCAAAGCACATACTTGAGTTTTTTCATCAAATGTCATTATGCTACCGGGGTCAGCGGATTGGCACCTAGAATTCAAGGTCATTCTATCATCAACGCATTGGGTAAAATATGGAGTCTTTTCCCGACCTCGCCATTTATGTAATCCGTTTTCAAACCCAATACAACTAGGAAACCGTATGTGGCATGGTACACAGTTGCCAGATCTACATAAATGCTGAACATAATCACCTGAAAAGATAGACAACGAAACTGTTAAAAAATAAGAATAAAACATGATTTCAATAATATTCAAGTAGATAGCATTCAAACTACAAATCTCGAATATTGGAAAAAATAAAATCTCCTTTTTTAACGAAATCAACTGCCAATGGGCTTAGAAAGGGTAAAAAGAATGTTCAATG
>MJUU01058434.1:1745-25763 GCA_002080025.1 Modiolus philippinarum | reverse complement strand
AACTAGCCTATTTGTGAGCAACCGTGTTCTACCAAGGAAGTTAGTCACTGTAAATCATCTATTTTTTCTACCATTCAAAATGTGCACAATATTTCTTGTACACAAATCAATCATTTTATTTCAAAACCAAGTAGACGTTTCAAAAATAACGCCGTACTCTTTGTACGTGACAAAACATGCTATTTTGAAACCAAAACTTACTCAAAATGCAGTGATACTTCACTCACCTACAAATGATGTAAAATGGAATGTTGTGAAAATCATAATATCCCTCATATAAGAGAAAGTATTTAAACTGTAAAATTAATGGTCTTATAAAAGAGAGAATGTATGAGATACAAGGATGTGTATGTATCAAACAATAATAATTTGAAGCATGCTCCGTTCAGTCAGATCTAAAAGAGTTACAAATTCCATCTGTCAGAATTGGCGTCCTCACAAGACCTAGATAAATGAACCATTTGAAATTAAAACACCGCCAAGGAAAGAAGAATAACTCTAGGTGTAAGAAGTTCTCTTTGTTACAAAGTTTTACTTTCAAGTAATTTAAATTGCTTTATTAATCATAATAGAAACAAGTTAGATGACCAAAGTATTAGCTTAAATTCATGTTGGATTGATTGATTAGTTCGAGTTTTACATCCAGTGAGCAACATTTCAGCTATATCAGGACGAGAAGTTATCCAATTAAAAATATGTATCAGAAGAAAGTAATAAGGTGGAAGGGGCAACTGGGGTAACGAGTTTTGATTGCAACTGGAAAATGGGAAAACGGGTAGGGCCATAAAATTTAGCCTTCCTTACGACCCCCAGTGAATCTGCTCTTGAACGAGCAATATAGAAGATCTCTTTTTACTGCATGGGACGTAACGTTTCTCCACACAACTAGTCTACAATGGTTCACAACCAAGATTTCCTTATTATCACTTGACTATCACGCATAGAAAGGGCATTCCCCTATCCACCACCTGGGGACGCTCCCGGCAGCTCTGTAGCCGGGCCCTTGAACACCGAAGTTCACTTGAGGTGTCGGGAATTAATGTCTGATATAAAATTATTCATTGAGGCCTCTATGTACACGATTAGTGCTGCAAACGATACCGAAAAGGCCTTCTGAATTTCGAGTTTAATGTACCGGAATAATGCACTGCTTAAAATTGTTTTAAAAGTTCGGAAAATATCTATATTTTGATTTTCGTCTGTTCGTAAGAATTTTCTATGGTCCATTTTTATATTAGTTTGTCTATTTGTAGAGGTACCCATGTCACTTGAAAATCAGACAGGGATCGTTGAAGGCAAAATATTACTTTTCAGTGAGATTAATTCAGATTTTGCGAAATGATATTTTTTAATAGATATGTGAAGATCAACAATCGAGTGATAGATGATATTTAAAAATATTACGACAACGCACCGACGACAAAACTTCATATCCATTTCTATCAAAATTTTGTGTCAGAATTTTTGCTTTGGAGCGAAAGTTTGTTGACTGAAAATATAATGTTTCAGTTACGATATTTAGCCGTCACAACAGCAAATGATATGCAAAATTTCAGCACTGAAATCGCCATACTAATTTTGAAAATAGCGAAATAAATGCATAATGTACACCCATTTAAAGCAATTTATTACATATCCCATTGTCATGAAAGTCCAGTATGTAGCATATTTTGTGTTAAATATTGTTTCGTATATATTCAATGCACCCTTTTTAGCTCACTTGACCTAAAGGATCAGGTTTAACTATTGTCGTCACTTGGTGTCCGTTGTCCGTTAACTCTTCGAATTTTTATCATCTGCTTTGAAACTATTATAACAAATTTAACTACCCTGTACTAGAATGATGCACGGAAATGTCTTCACAAAGAATGGCCCTTTTTATTCCCATTTGACAAAAACATAGCTATCCACAGGGAACTTGGTTTAACATTGGCCCCTTATAAAAAATATTTTACTGATCTCCTTTGAAACCCCTGTAGCGAATTAAACCAAACATTACATTTTATTTCATTACATGAATGTTGTATAGAAGGTCCGTTACAATAATAGGTAATTCTTTTTGGATCCGATAAAAAAAAATGGCTGCCAGCGCGGAATATGTTTAAAATTGGACCCTATGAGAAAAACATCCATTGATGATAATTTTATTAAATTATTCTGGAGCGATGTAGGGAAGACCCTTACAAAGATTGCTTATTGGTGTCGATTCGACAAAAACATGGCCTTCAACGTGGAATGTTGTTTATCATTGGATTCTTTTGGAAAACATAATTTTTTAATCTATTATTAAGCATTTTATCAGGTTAGCCATACATGCTCATTCTCTGAGCATCTCTGACCGATTATCATTGTTTACTGTTGAAAAGAATGAAGTGTTGAATATTGGATATTGATCTGACTGTTGATTATTGTTGAGATTGGTTACTTAGTAACCTAAAAAATTGATTTAGGCAATGTTATGACTTTTTCACCTATCAGGTTTTACAAAAGTTTGCTCTTTATCATTGCTTTTGAGCTTTAATCTCATTCTTTGATTTGTACATACCTTGCATTTGGACTTTTTCCTGTCACACGTACATGCAAAACAGGTTTCCTTACTATTAGAAATACTCTTGTTTTTTACTTGTTCATTGATATATGTTTTTTATTTGTAATAGTTTTCTAGCTGCTGGTTTATCACATTATCGCTTGTATTAGCGGTCCCATAGATAACCACAACAAACCCGAAAAGACGGAAAGAACTTGAGTTGGGCAACTGCATACTCGTTCAAAGTTTGTCCTTGTTCATAGCACCAATTAGTTTTAATGGTGCTATGAACATACATAAAGATATAGTTGAGGAAAACGTATTAAATATGTCAAATAATGTGATAATTCAAACTCCTTGGAATATAAAAAAATTTACTGTTTTGTATGCAACTGGGTTTTTTTTAAAAATATTTCAAGGGGCATAACTCCAGAACAATTGGACCTCTGGACCCCAAATCGAATTTGACCGGAGTTTTGCGGTAAACAAGAAGGCATACCAAGTTTGAATACATTATCTTATTTCGTTCACAAGTTTTCAGTTGGAACCCAAAATTAATAAAATTTAAAAGTTTCATGGAGCATAACTCTCAAATTACTTAACCCCCCCCCCCGTTCCAAAAAAAAAACTTGACCTGTGTTTGGTGGCAAACAACTTACATATAATATGATATTTCGTTCACAAGTTACCAGTCGGAAACTTTCGGGGGACAGACCGACGGACAGACAGACAGAGGGGCGACTGAGGGTATCACACAATACTTCGCCACTACGTGTGTCAGGGTATAAAATGACTTCTCTTGTCCGTTTCTGACCGTAGCTTACACTTTTATTCCATTGATGCGCGTTTTTATTCTCTCGGCTTCGCCTCGGTTAATATTTTACTGGTTGAATTAAAAAGTTTAAATCAGTTTTATTCTTCTTTTTTGTTCTTTTTCTAAAATATTCAGGACGTTAGCAAATGTCAAATGTAATTTTATAGAAAATGCGTTGGATTGATTTTGAGAAAATATAAGTAGGCTTTTCAGATACTGAAAATTCGAGGAGGCAACTGCACGACAGAATCTCAGTTATTTTTCAAAAAACATCCATGAGATATGTTCTTAATTATTTAACCAGAAAAATTTTGAAATGAAGCACTAAAGTCGGTCAATGTCATCTGTTTACTGAATGGAACAATTAAGATCAAAGAAAACGAAGTATCGCAAAGTCTCGTGGTACTAACGGCACAAACTTTTTCGGGTTTCATAGACCTAGCGATAACTATTGATTTATAGCCATTTTCGTGAGTTATCTAATATTTTATTGACCCTTTTCACTTCCTACTCAAAAATTGTGCGATTTCTGTTGTTGACCTTTAAAAATAACCTCGATTTTCTCATATTGTGAGTGTTTGCGGCTTTTACGAACTCGATTTTCTAATCCGCCCCATTTTGGCCTTTCTAAAGATGTATAAATAATTGTGTGTTTTATATGGGTACATTAAATCATGGAAACTTGGGTTTAGCTCTGGAAAGTTTACAGAAGCAAAAAACCGGGTTTTCCGTAAGAAAACTAGGTTTTCCTTAGTTATGCTAACTTTCGCGTGCCATATATATATACACCGGTTTATGGGTACCAAAACCTCCCCTTTATCTGTCCCGTTTCCCTATAGTATAATAAACATACAAATAAAACTCAATACAGGTAGACTACTAACTCCATGACCACAATCTTGAAAGGAGAGAATGAAAATACGTAAGTTTGAAAGATGGGTCAAGGGATGTTCGCCGCTAATCTACTTAGTCTGCCGGTAAATGAAGGTAATAACAAAATTACCGAACAGAGTTGTCAAGAGCCGAAGTTATTGAGACAAAAAGACAAATCAGGTTGAAACAAATGGAAAAAATATCGACCACTTATGGTCCTGACTTAGAACAGGCATTTCAAAAGAAATGATGTGATACACCGTTTTTATGGCATACCAAACATCCCATTAGATTGCGGTAGTGTCCAGTAGCAACTCATCAGCACCAATTGCTATTGAAAGGTCGTGGACAGTTAAAAGAAATGATCCCAATGCTCATTAAAAAAATCCCGAATTAGAGTTCGCACCGAAACTTCAAATTTCTCCACAAGGGACTGGTATCTATTATGCAACTTTTTTAATTATCGTATGAGACGCAATTTTTCGAAGCCTTGATTAATACTTGGCGATCACGAAGATAAAAATGTCTAATGAGAAAGTCTGAATAATTTTTGCTAGCTCTCGAGTAACGAAAACATACACACCCTAAGCAGAAGCTGGAATATAACTGTCCATGTTAGGGAAACTGATAATTTTGAAATTAAATCGTCCCTTTTGTCGTAAATTTTAGTACTAACATGACAATTTTCGTAAAATGCGAGATCCAAGTCCAAAAAGATGTAGATTTAGTGGTTTCTGTCGTTTCCTGTATCTCTAGTTCTTGTGGATATATCAATGGGATTCATTTAGCAAAAAATGCGTTACTGACGGAAAGAACATCATCAATATTTCTATAAGTGAGGTTGAAGGGTGTAGCATCTTTTATTTTATGATCTTTTACGAGTCCCTGAAGAAATCCAGTCTCGTAAAAATATATAAACAAGTCTGCGAGTAGAGGAGCAGAAATTAGTGTCCATTTGTAGGCCAACTTGCTGTCGATAATAACACCTCCTAATGTGACAAATTTATTATCAATTAGAAAATCAGGCATACTGCACACCTGTTTTTCATCTTGGCATACTTTTCCTTTTAAATTGTGTTTTTAATGTGGATTTATAACCTAATACAACATATTTCTAGCTCACCTGGCTATGCCAGGGTGAGCTTTTGCCATCACTTGGCGTCCGTCGTCCGTCGTCCGTCCGTCCGTCCGTCGTAAACTTTTCTTTAAAAATCTTCTCCTCTGAAACCACTAGGTCAATTTAATCCAAACTTGGCCTGGGTCATCACCAGGGTGTGTAGTTTAAAAAATATGTTCGGTTAGTCCGAGGGTCAAACAACATGGCCGCTGTTACTAAAAATAGAACATAGGGGTAAATTGCTGTTTTTGGCAAATAACTGGAAAACCGTTGCAGATATCAAAAATCTGACATGTAGTAAAATTGTTCAGAATGCCGAGATCTATCTGCTCTGCAATTTTGAAGAAAATCAGATAACCTGTCTTAGAGTTATAGCCCTTTTTCCGTAAATTTTTCAAAATTTATGCATTTTTTATTTTTTATTTCAAAAACTGCAACAGATAGAGGTGAAGTGTAAATTGGAATAATGTTCAGCATATCAAGATCTACATACTCTGAAAATTTGAAGAAAATCCAAAGGCCTGTGTAGGAGTTATTGATTGATTTTTACCAATTTTTTCCCCCAATGCCATACGGTTTATTGGTTATTTCCCTTTAAATTCTGTGTTCAAATCTTCTTTGGTTAACTTTTCTCTTTTAAGCTTTAGAAAAGTTCCCTTTAATAGCTTTGTTAAAACAATTATCTTTATTTATAATTAAGAACAAAAACAGTGTTTTTGTACAAATTTTTACAATTTTTTGCAAAAATACTTTCTTTATCTTTACCTTATTATATGTTACACTTATTTTTCTATATAGAATATTTTGTCTTACAAGGGAGCATTTGATTGGCCACTGTACTATATGCTTTGCTGACATGAATTAGCAAGCAATTTCTTGGCCTCAAAGCCTGCATAATATTTGTAGTTAAATAAAGCCTTTAATGATCAAGTGGTGACATTAACCTTGACAACCACAGATGGATTTGAATACTACATGGCATGTATGATGCTATGAGGTGCTGACTAAGTATTGTGACTTTGGTGCCCATATATCATCCAACATGGCCATCTGCGGGGAATTTAATTTATAACTGGACTGTATAGAAAGAGCACATAAAGAATTTTTTATCTGAAACAACTGTGCTAGTTAGAATAAAACTTAATCACAATGCAGCTTAGATGGTCCCCTTCAAAACAGATGTCCCTCAAGTCTGCACCTTATGCAAATTGGGTACCAATGGGAAACATAGTTTAATATTGGAGTACATTCAAAGATCTTCTTCTTTAAAACCATTTGGCCAATTGGAAATAAACTTTGGCACAACACTTAATTTTCTTTAAAATTGTGTCCTGCAGATCCATCCCTTATCCAAGATGGCAGGCAATAGGGAAAATAGTTTGATCATATAACATAAATGTTTGTTTACATAGTTTGAAAATGAGACCCTTATTTGAATTTATGTATTGACCATGGACCAGGTGAGCGATACTGGCTCTTGAGAGCCTCTTGTGTTTTGAATAGAATCTTAGATATTTTCTCCACAGATTTTATTTTGATGAAGTTAAAAATATATGATTATAGCTGTTTAATCAATTTCTAATGAAATTACATAGCGCCTTTGCAACTTAATGCTTTTTCCGGTCGTCCCTGCGAGACCTACAAAGGTAGTCAAGGACATTAAACACCTCCCAGTCAGTCATGCTTTTCCCAGATATATAATATGGATGAAATTCCATTAAAACAAAATTAATGCAGAAAAAATACTGCTCTGTGTTGATATAGACCATAGAACATCTGAAATCCAGCATTAATTGACAAAATCTGATAGGATTGCATATGCTTGGTATTTGTTTTTAATTGTCTGAAGCAGAGTTTAACTTTGAAAATATGCCGTCATGCGCTATGACCCAACATCTGAATGCACAATGTTGGGTCATGACATCTGGTGAACTGATGTATAGTATGGATAATAATGCCATTAATGGATGGTCTCTTGGTGACAATGAATAAAACCAGTCACCAGGTGAGCGATACAGGCTTATGTGAGCCTCTAGTTTGAATCGGAAAAGGCTTTTTGAATGATACAATATACTAGTATATAATGTTGAAGCAATGTCGCACTACGGAAGAAAAATCAAATTCAAAACTTTCCGAAAGGTTTGGTCAAGAATAATAAATTTCAGTAGACACTGACAGTGTCAGTGAGAGACCCGTATGTATGTTAACTTTTCAGGTCAGTAGATCTCAAAGCCACTTAAACGGATGCAAACAGAATATCTTGTCGATATCAATATTTGCGTAAAGAACGCAAGTTAGGTTCCAGTTTTCCTGAATTTTAATGAAGTTTCTGGGCATTTTTCAACATCATCTCCTTGAAAGCGAGGATTACAGGTGCCCTTAGTAATGAGCTGTTTGCGATTCAAGTTATATCGAGATGTCAAATGTTCATCTCTATTAAAAAACTTCTTAAATGTATTCAACAACTTATGACATCGTTCAAATCGTGCCAATTGAGAAATATACACCAATTAGGATGGAGCTAGAGGAATGTCGACGTAACGAAAAGGTAAATAAGTAATAGTGAAATCAAAACCATCCCTTTTATTTTATTTTTTAGTTTTTATTTTACCAGAGTCAATAATGATAGTAAGGTTAAGAAAAGGGCAGTTTTCGGAATCAATGTTAGCTTTTATTAAGTCTCCCAAACGAAGTTTGTGGAGACTTATTGTTTTTGCTCTGTTTCTTATTAAGTCTCCCAAACGAAGTTGGGAGACTTATTGTTTTTGTTGCGTTTCTTCTTTTTAAGTCTCCCAAACGAAGTTTGGGGAGACTTATTGTTTTTACTCAATTCTTTTTATTATTTTTTTTATTCTTGATCTTCTTCTTCTCTTTCCGCCAAAAATTTGTCCGACCATTTTCTCAGAGACTACTGGTCCAATCTTGACCAAACTTCACAGAAAGGTGGAACGCTATACCAAGAAGTGCAAACATGTCTTGGAATTTTCAAAATGGCACCGGTTGCCATGGAAACGGCAAAAAAGGCGGGAAAATCAAAGTGCTCGGAATTGGATCAAAATTTACAGGAAGGTTGCTTAGGACATGGGGAAAAGGTTTCCAGTGTCCAAGACTTCAAAATGGCACCGGTTGCCATAGAAACGGCAAAAAAGGCGGGAAAATCAAAGTGCTCAGAATTGAATCAAAATTTACTGGAAGGTTGCTTAGGACATGGGGAAAAGGTTTCCAGTGTCCAAGACTTCAAATTAGCACCGGTTGCCATGGAAATGGTAAAAAGGCGGGAAAATCAAAGTGCTCAGAATTGGATGAAAATTTACAGGAAGGTTGTTTATGACATGAGGAATGGGTTTCCGGTGTCCAAGACTTCAAAATGGCACCAGTTGCCATGGAAACGGCAAAAAAGGCGGGAAAATCAAAGTGCTTCGAGTTGGATGAAAATTTACAGGAAGGTTACTTAAGACATGAGGAATTGGTTTCCGGTGTTCAAGACTTCAAAATGGCATCCGTTGCCATGGAAACAAAAAAAAGTCGGGAAAATTGAAAGTGCTCAGAATTAAATGAAACTGAACCGACAGGTTGCCTACGATGTGTGGAAGTGATTTTTAGCCAAGATTTCTGATTTGGGAGTTCGTTTGGGAGACTTTTGTATCAGCATCCTGATACAGTTATAAATTTTTATTCTTCTTTCTTTCTGATGAAGTTGTCCGAAGCGGATCTCAGAGACCATCAGACCTAGAACTTTTAAACTTTGTGGGAAGTAAGCCCCATATATCTAGTTGTGCAAAAGACAAAAATTTTTCAAAAGGGGGTTCATTTAGGGTACATTTGGGGGGTTCAAAAAGGGGTGGGGTCGCCAATGTTAAACCTATGGGAAAATGAAATTTTGGATATTTTTCACCATATTTCTCACTGTATTTGCTAATGATTATATTTTGATTACAGCAATACATATCACATATTATATAAGGGGAACCCCTGCCCAATTTTTTTTTGGAAGGAGGTCTGAAATTGGCTTTAATAGACACAAGAGCATTTGGTTGCCATGGAAACAAAACCAAAAACTTATTTTTTTTTCAAAATCAGGTTTTATGATAAAAAAGAAGGAATTTTGAGAAATATGTATTACATAGATTATAAGGGGAACTACTGCCCAATTTTTTTTTGGAAATGGTCTGAAATTGGGTGTAATGGACAAAAGACTAGTTGTGCAAGAGACAAATTTTTTCAAAAGGGGGTTCATTTAGGGTCCATTCAGGGGTTCAAAAAGGGGTGGGGTCGCCAATGTTAAACCTATGGGAAAATGAAATTTTGGATATTTTTCACAATATTTCTCACTGTATCTCAAAAACTTTTAATGCTAGCTCCATGAAACTTCATAGGAAAGATGTTTGTAATGTAAGGAAGGGTTCTACGGCATTGGAAATTTCAAAATAACTTGGTTGTCATGGAAACAAAACAAAAAATGGGATTTTGAGAAAATAGTAGTTTATGCTAATGATTATATTTTGATTACAGCAATTACATATCACATATGATATAAGGGGAACCCCTGCCCAAATTTTCTTTGGAAGGAGGTCTGAAATTGGCTTTAATGGACACAAGAGCATTTGGTTGCCATGGAAACAAAACCAAAGACTTATTTTTTTTTGAAAAATCAGGTTTTATGATAAAAAAGAAGAAATTTTGAGAAATATGTATTACATAGATTATAAGGGGAACTCCTGCCCAATTTTTTTTTTGGAAAGGGTCTGAAATTGGGTGTAATGGACAAAAGAGCACTTGTTTGTTATGGAAACAATTTTTTTTGTAGAAAAAATGAGTTTTCTGATTAAAAAAAGGAATTTTGAGATATATGTATTACATAGGTTATAAGGGGAACCCCTGCTCAAATTTTCTGTGGAAAGAGGTCTGAAATTGGATTTAATGGACAAAATAGCATTTGGTTGCCATGGAAACAAAACAAAAAATCAGGTTTTTTGATAAAAAAGAAGGAATTTTGAGAAATATGTATTACATAGCTTAAAAGGGGAACCCCTGCCCATTTTTTTTGGGAAAGAGTCTGAAATTGGGTGTAATTGACAAAAGAGCACTTGTTTGTCATGAAAACAAAACTATGAACATATTTTTTTGTAGATAATTTGAGTTTTCTGATAAGAAAAGGGAATTTTGAGAAATATGTATTACCAAGGTTATAAGGGGAACCCCTGCCCAAAGTTTCTTTGGAAAGAGGTCTGAAATTTGGTTTAATGGATAAAAGAGCATTTGGTTGCCATGGAAACAAAACCAGAAACTTATTTTTTTGAAAGATAAAGAAGAAGGAATTTTGAGAAATATGTATTACATAGCTTATAAGGGGAACTCCTGCCCAAATTTTTTTTGGAAAGAATCTGAAATTGGGTGTAATGGACAAAAGAGCACTTGTTTGTCATGAAAACAAAACCATGAACATATTTTTTTTGTAGAAAAATTGAGTTTTCTGAAAAAAAGGGAATTTTGAGAACTATGTATTACCAAGGTTATAAGGGGAACCCCTGCCCAAATTTTCTTTGGAAAGAGGTCTGAAATTTGGTTTAATGGATAAAAGAGCATTTGGTTGCCATGGAAACAAAACCAGAAACTTATTTTTTTTTAAAAATCAGGTTTTCTGATAAAAAGAAGGAATTTTGAGAAATATGTATTACATAGCTTATAAGGGGAACCTCTGCCCAATTTGTTGGGGGGAAATGGTCTGAAATTGGGTGTAATGGACAAAAGAGCACTTGTTTCCATGGAAACAAAAACAGAAACATATTTTTTTGGTTGAAAAATTGAGTTTTCTGATAAAAAAAGGAATTTTGAGAAATATGGATTACATAGGTTATAAGGGACACCCCTGCCCAAATTTTCTTTGAAAAGAGGTCTGAAATAGGGTGTAATTGACAAAAGAGCATTTGGTTGCAATGGAAACAAAACCAGAAACTTATTTTTTTTTTTGAAAAATCGGGTTTTATGATAAAAAAGAAGGAATTTTGAGAAATATGTATTACATAGCTTATAAGGGGAACTCCTGCCCAAATTTTTTTGGAAAGAGTCTCAAATTGGGTGTAATGGACAAAAAAGCACTTGTTTGTCATGAAAACAAAACCATAAATATATTTTTTTTTGTAGAAAAATTGAGTTTTCTAATAAAAAATAGGAATTTTGAGAAATATGTATTACATAGGTTATAAGGGGAACCCCTGCCCCAATTTTTTTTTGAGGGAGTCTCGTAATGCCTTGAAATCCGATATGGGAGTTCGTTTGGGAGACTTTTGTGTTTCGCTTGCGAACACAGTTATCACTTGTTATTATTCTTCTTTCTTTATTCTCGTCCGCGTGAACTTGTCCGAAAGAGATCTCAGAGACCATTTGACCTTAAGCTTTCAAACTTTGTAGGATGTTAGCCCCATATATCTAGTTGTGCAACATCCAAAAAAATTTCAGATACGGGTTCATTAAGGGTACTTTTGGGGGTCTCAAATAGGGGTGGGGTACTCCATGTTAACCCTATGGGAAAATGAAATTTTGAATTTTTTTCACCATTTTTTCACTGTATCTTGAAAACTAGTTACTGCAACTCCATGAAACTTCATTGGAAAGATATTTCTCATTTATGAGGAATTAGAAATTTCAAAATTAGTACCGTTGCCATGGAAACAATACAAAAAAAAATGAAATTTAGAGAAAACACATTTATTGTTGATAATTGTTTTTTCATTACAGCTATATGTATTATTTAGGTTATAAGGGGAACCCCTGCCCAATTTTTTTTTAATCAAGGTATGAAATTCATTGTTATGGATAATGGAGCATTTGGTTGCCATGGAAACCAAGCCAGAAAGATATAATTTTCAAAATTAGTACTGTTGCCATGGAAACCATACAAAAAACTTGAAATTTTGAGAAAACACGTTTATTATTGATAACTGTATGTTCATTACAGCTATATGTATTATTAAGGTTATAAGGGGAATCCCTGCCCAAATTTTTTTTAAATCAAGGTATGAAATTCATTGTTATGGATAATGGAGCATTTGGTTTCCATGGAAACCAAGCCAAAAAACTATAATTTTGAGAAAAACGTGTTTTCAGCTGTGTGTTATGTTTTGATTTCAACTACATGTATAAAGTAAATTATAAGGGGAACCCCTGCTCAAATTTTTTTGAAAGGGGGTTTTATAATGCCCAGGAAACCGATATGGGAGTTCGTTTGGGAGACTTTTGTGTTTCGCTTGCGAACACAGTTATAACTTGTTATTATATAAATAACGATGAAAGATTGAGATTTCCCAGTGAAAGAAAAGTGATAATTAACTGTGAAATTATTTTCCATAATTTCACTCTAGGAAGTGACGTCACAATAGACGTTGTCAACGTTGTTGTTAAGTAAACGTCACAGCGGATTAATCTTGAAAACGTAGTTCATGAAATGAATCACCAACGGAACCATCAAATATTCGTGAAAATCTATATAATAAAAACTATAACTAATCCTTGATTCTGATTATCGAAAATATTCAACTCATGATCGAAAAACGCTGTAATTCACTCATGCGCTCCGCGCATTCGTGAATTACTGCGTTATTCGATCATTCGTTGAATATTTTGCGATAATCAGAATCTTGGATTAGTTATAGTATAATTATTATTATTATTCTTCTCCTTTCCGCACAAATATTTGTCCGGAGTTTTCCTCAGAGATGGTAAGTGCTAGGGTATTGAAACTTGGTAGGATGTTGGAACACCATCTGAATTTGTGCATATTTTCTGGAAATTTTCAAAATGGCGCCGGTTGCCATGGAAACTGAAAAAAGGCGGGAAAATCAAAAGTGCTCCGATTTGGATAAAAATCGACACAGAGGTTGCCTATGATGTGTGGAATTGAATTCTGGTGTCAGAATTTCCAAAATGGCGATCGTTGCCATGGAAACTGAAAAAAGGCGGGAAAATTAAAAGTGCTCCGATTTGGATGAAAATCGACATAGAGGTTGCCTATAATGTCTGGAATTGAATTCTGGTGTCAGAATTTCAAAAATGGCGACCGTTGCCATGGAAACTGAACAAGGGTGTCAGAATTTCCAAAATGGCGACCATTGCCAGGGAAACCGAAAAAGGCGGGAAAATTAAAAGTGCTCTGATTTGGATGAAAATTGACACAGAGGTTGCCTATCATGTGTGGAATTGAATTCTGGTGACAGAATTTCCATAATGGCGACCGTTGCCATGGAAACCAAAAAAGGCGGGAAAATTAAAAGTGTTCGGATTTGGATGAAAATCAACACATCGGTTGTCTATGATGTGTGGAATTGAATTCTGGTCTCCAAGACTTCAAAATGGGGCCTGTTTCCATGGAAACGGAAAAAGGCGGGAAAATTAAAAGTGCTTCGATTGGATGAAAATTTACACACATGTTGCCTATCATTCTTAACTTTGAAACTTTGAAATCTAGGTCCATGGGAGGTTTAGGAGCCATTCTATGATCCACAAGATCATAATCACATCTTGTTAAGTCTCCCAAACGAAGTTGGGAGACTTATTGTTTTTGTTGGGTTTCTTATTATTATTATTCTTCTTTCTTTCTTCTCGTCCTGATGAACTTGTCCGAACGAGATCTCAGAGACCTTTTAACCTAGAGCTTTGAAACTTTGTATCATGTTAGCCCCATGTATCTAGTTGTGCATAATTTAAAAAATTTATAGATTGGGGTCCATTAAGGGTACATTTGGAGGGCTCAAATAGGGGTGGGGTCCTCCATGTTAACCCTATGGAAAATGAAATTTTGAATTTTTTTCACCATTTTTTCACTGTATCTTGAAAACTAGTAACTGTAACTCCATGAAACTTCATAGGAAAGATGTTTGTCATGTGAGAAAGGGTCCCACAGGATTAGAAATTTCAAAATTAGAACCGTTGCCATGGAAACCATACAAAAAATTGAAATTTTGAGAAAACGCATTTATTATTGATAATTATATTTTCATTACAGCTATATGTATTATTTAGGTTATAAGAGGAACCCTGCCCAAATTTTTTTTGAAACAAGGTATGAAATTCATTGTTATGGATAATGGAGCATCTGGTTGCCATGGAAACCAAGCCAAAAATCAATAATTTTGTTAAATTAGTACTGTTGCCATGGAAACCATACAAAAAATTGAAGTTTTGAGAAGACACGTTTATTATTGATAATTGTGTTTTCATTACAGCTATATGTACCACCCCTGCCCAAATTTTTTTTTTAAACAAGGTATGAAATTCATTGTTATGGATAATGGAGCATTTGGTTGCCATGAAAACCAAGCCAAAAAGCTATAATTTTGAGAAAAACATGTTTTCTGCTGTGTGTTATGTTTTGATTTCAACTATATGTATAAAGTAAATTATAAGGGGAACCCCTGCTCAAATTTTTTTTCAAAGGGGGTTTTAAAATGCCCAGGAATCCGATATGGGAGTTCGTTTGGGAGACTTTTGTGTTTCGCTTGCGAACACAGTTATAACTTGTTATTATTATTCTTTTTCCGCTTCTTCCGGCGTGAAGTTTTTGTCCGGAATATATCTCGAAGACCTTTGACCGGAACTTCATGAAACTTCATATGCTGGTAGAGGACAATGACAAGATGTGCCATCCGGTCTTGGAATTTCCAAAATGGCGACCGTTGCCATGGAACCTGAAAAAAGGCGGGAAAATCCAAAGTGCTCAGAATCGGATGAAAATTGACAGGAAGGTTGCCTAGGATGCATAGAATTGATTTTTGGTCTTTAAATTTCAAAATGGCGGCCGTTCCCATGGAAACGGAAAAAGGCGGGAAAATTCAAATTGCTTAGAATAAGATGAAATTTGATAGGAAGGTTGCCTAGCATGCATGGAAGTGATTTTTGGTCTTAAAATTTTCAAAATGGCGGCCGTTGCCATGGAAACGGAAAAAAGGCGGGCAAATTCAAATTGCGCAGAATTGGATGAAATTTGACAGGAAGGTTGCCTAGCATGCATGAAAATGATTTTTGGTCTTAAAATTTTCAAAATGGCGGCCATTGCCATGGAAATGGAAAAAAGGCGGGAAAATTCAAAGTGCTCAGAATTGGATGAAACTACGCGGGAGGGTGGCTAGATATGGGAGTTCGTTTGGGAGACTTTTGTGTTTCGCTCTGCGAACACAGTCATTACTTGTTTAATTTCAATTCTTGTGGGTATATGATGTCAATCTAAAAGCGGGGAGTGTCAATAGTAAGAATATCGTCAATAAAACTGCTATTATCATTGAAACAGAAATAAGCCTTTCTATTTGCATGGTTCGGTTATGTTTCATGCAGTCATGTTCGTAACAGAACAGAAAAAAATCTGCAAGAGAGGTGCACAATTTGTACCCATGGAAATACCAATAATATGTTGATAAATACTGTTGCAAAAACGAACACAAATGTTGTCCAGCAAAAGATTGAGTGCATTAATCATATCATCACATGTCTAGGAAGAATTATTATTGTAAGTATAATATTTAAGAAGAATCTTTGACTTTTGTTAGAAATACAAAAAAATACCGAAGTTGCATAAAAATATGGAGCGGTATTTCCGCCACCAGAGAAATTCTATGCTGTAAATTTTATCTTCTCTTTTTATTGTTTTCACTTTCCTTATCCATAATTCTGCATTTTCTATATTTTATATTATAGATTCTAGGATATTAATTTATCATATTTTATATTCTTTCTTTTTCCTATTTCATCCCGACTTCTGCAGTTTTTATATTTTATATTATTGTTTCTAAAACTCAATTTGTTATATTTTATGTTCTTTCTTTAAATGTTCCTATTTCTATGCTTTGTTCGTTAAGTTCTAAATTCTTCTTTCGCGACATTATATCTACCGTGTTGATTTCGAAAAAAATCATGTTTTATAATTTGAAAGAGAAATGTTCGAAGTAAGTATTCATTGTGCATCATTCTTTAACTTTTATATTTTATCTTTTAACTTTTGTCTTTGTATTTTTGTTTTTATGTGCTTAAAATAAACGTGGCGGAAAAAACGCGTATGATTGAATTGTGACAACAGATGGCGCTAGTGTTTCTGTGACAGCTGTTCATCCACCAGCAGATTCGTCCACGAACGGGACGTTTTAGGGACATCATATATTTTATTATGTATTTCAAAGACAATTTTGGGTATGATGCAAACAAAATGACATTTTTAAGACGGTGAAATAAGTGATGGTGAAGCGGGGGAAACTTAAAGGGGATCGTTCATGATTGGAAGCGATAATACTTTACTGAAAATACCGCTTAGCCCAAAATACGGGCGTGACGCGGGAAACACTGAAAAAAAAAACATCAGGGTTTTTAAGAGTCTTTGTTAAATCTCCCCTCATGAAACGGGAAAGTTGAGAAAAAAATGATGAATTTCGGGAAAGGGCCCCATACAGCATAAGTTTTTAAGCCGTGATGGAAAAAACTCTAATTTAGTAAATGGGAAAGGCGAGACCCACTTGATTTTCGGGACTACTGGATTTCTCATTTGTAACTTCGGAAAATCGGATAACCCCTATTTTAAGGTCTTAAATTCGAAATGGAAATGCCCATTTGGATACCTAAATACAGGCATGTTTTTAACCACGGAAAATCACGATTTTCAGTCCAAAATAAAACAGGAATGGCAAAAATTGGTCTCTTGGATAGGTAAAAAAAACAAAGTTTATGACACTTGATCATTTGTGCGTGAATCAGAAATGAGCAAGCAATATGGGCAGTTAATCTACACATCGTATCCTTTAAAATTTTACATTTTGAAAGTTCAGTATACATGCATTAAATTTTCGAACACAGCTCTAGGGAAACTGGGCATTCTATGATTTCCACGCTAGTTTATAGAAGTTTACAATGGCAAGGGTCATATTACTTCAGTGGTCAATTAGTAGATTTTGGATAAATTTTATTAAAAATTTGCTATATTTGTTTCCCTGTTAATTTATTTGTAATGAGGTGGAAAATGTGCCTTAATTCGCGTCTTTAATCACAAAATTCCACCAATTTATTGACATGAACAGTTCTCCGAGAGCCCAGATCTGAAGCCCGGAGCCCAGTGAGTGGAGCCCGGAGCTCTAATGTTGGAAACCGGAGCCCTTGTGTTGGAGCCCGGAACCATAGTATTGGAGTCCTGATCCCTTGTGCTGGAGATCGGAGCCCTATTGTTGGATCCCTGAGCCCTTGTGTTGGAAACCAGGCCCAACGTTAAAAAAAATGCAAATCCAGGACCCAGAACCCAATTTTATTCCCCATCAATGTAATTAGTTATCAGAACTTTCCGGTTTTTGTCAAAATGTTAACACAAAATGTGTCTATTCAGAATTAAAATTATTTCCTTAGAGGAAATTAGCTTTTGCACAGAAATCTCTGTTCTATAAATGGCTTAAAAAAATTTCGGGAAAACTACGCTATTTCATTTTTGTCAAGAGCAAATTACTCCCAAAACTCGCCATATCCACACAGAATTATAAAGAGTCTCGCTGTGGTTAAACCGGGATGCGGGGTTGGCTTTGTTGTAAACGGAAAGCGGGACAGCTTTTTAGTGAGCGGGAAAGGGATCATCGAAAATAAAAATGCACGGGGAAACGGGAAATGATGTCGGAACCGGGAAAAGGTTGCTTTTAAAGAATGTAAAATATTTCCCGTCCCATTAATGCACCTGGTGACTATAAAATTCCCGTGTATTGACATAATTGAACGAAAATTTCAGGCTACCGGAATTTTAAACAGTTTTAAATAAAGATTGGTTGGCGAGACCAGTATGATTTTAGAGACGTCGGGATTTTCCATTTTTCAAATTCGGGAAATTAGATAACTCCAATTTGCAGATCACGAATTGAGAATGAAAATACCTAGCCCTGCTAGACCAGGGGGTGGTTTGGGGGGTCGTGTCGTGTCGCCGATTTGTACCATACTATGCAATGTTGTATAACTAGATTCACACCACAAAAAGAACCCTATTTAGGGATTAAGTTGGTGCAATTTAACATGTAACCAGTGGGAAACTTCATACAGCCATGCCGAGCTTTCCCAAGCAAAGGGATCGCTTTTCCAATTATTCAGCGATTTCAACTAAAAATTGAAACTGCGTTATCAAGCTGATATACATTTGTCATAAACTTTCGAGGTGTCGTTTCTGTGGCAATTGTCATTCACACCAGCAGCTAAGAAGTCTACAGCAAAGCTAGTCAAAAGGGACGCTAAATCTCCTCAAAAGACAAAAAACTACCATACAAAAGAAAGTCAAGAAACCAAAGAAGTGAAGTCAAAAGTTTATTTCTTACATATGCAGACAAAAATCCTTCTAAGGGCTTCTAAACTTCTCAAAAAAGAATATTTATAGTTTTTTAAAGTCAAAAACAGCTTTTCCCTCTGTATATAGTGTATTTTCTCTTTCTTACTAATTCCCTTTTCCCCCTTTTTATATTGATTTTATTTACTTATTTATGTATTTATTCATTATTTTTTTTTTCAATTGGTCCTTCTCGATATTAATACTTCATTCTTTGTTGCCTCCGGGCTCCAACACTTGGGCTCCGAGCCCAAGCACTAGAACTCTGGGCTCCAACACTAGGGTTCCGGGCTCCAACAAAAGGGCACTGGGCTCCAACACTATGTTTCAGGGCTCCAACAAAAGGGCACCGGGCTCCAACACTATGTTTCAGAGCTCCAAACCAGGGCTCCGGGCTCCGATACTATGGCTCCGGGTCCAACTCACTTTAACAAAGATTCTTAAAAAACCTGTTTCCCGATTCAGGGTGATTTTTTTCAGTGTTTCCCGTGTCACAACCGTTGTTGGGGTTAAGCAGTATTCAGTGAAGTCTATTACCGCTTCCAATCATGAACCCTTCAAGTTTTCCCGGCTTCATTCTCACTTAAATGGAAAGGCTTTTTTATTTCACCCACTTAGATGGAAAGGCTTTTTTATCTCACCGTCTTAAAAATTGCATTTTGTTGCATCATATTAAAAATTGTCTTTGAAATACGTAATATGATGACCCTATAACGTCCCGGTCTGGTGGATGAACAGCTGTCACAGCAACACTAGCGCCATCTGTTGTCATAATTCAATCATACGCCACGTTTATTTTAAGCACATAAAAACAAAAATACAAAGACAAAAGTTAAAAGATAACATATAAAAGTTAAAGAATGATGCACAATGAATATTTACTTTGAACATTTCTCTTTCAAATTATAAAACATGAAATTTTTCGAAACTGACACGGTAGATATAATGTCGTGAAAGAAGAATTTAGAACTTAACAAACAAAGCATAGAAATGGGAACATTTAAAGAAAGAACATAAAATATAACAAATTGAGTTTTAGAAAAAATAATATAAAATATAAAAACTGCAGAAGTCGGGGTGAAATAGGAACATTTAAAGAAAGAATATAAAATATGATAAATTAATATCCTAGAATCTATAATATAAAATATAGAAAATGCAGAATTATGGATAAGGAAAGTGAAAACAATAAAAAGAGAAGATAAAATTTACAGCATAGAATTTCTCTGGTGGCGGAAATACCCCTCCATATAAAAACGGTAAATTTCGTTATATTGTACACATGTTTCAAGGAGTAACCTCTCACCAGCAGCATTAAAATCAAATAATATGGAAAGCCATAATCCAAAAGTAGTCCCCAAAAAGTACTTGGTCCGAAAAATATCGAAATAGGAAGCCAAATCTAGTACCAAGGACAAATAATTACATTTCATGAATATTCATTTGAATCCCGTCAATTTGATAGGTGAACATCGCTCACGTGGCACATCAACGTGAAGTTGCAATTCCCATGAAACACATTTGATCATATGACCACGTGGCGGATGACTTAGTAAAAAAGAATCCCATTGTGCATGACATAATATCTTTTTAATAAATTTGTTTTTTTTATGATTTGGTTTTAAAATGTAATTATAAGAATTGAATGCATTATTTTGAAGTTTCATAGGGACTATGAAAGTGTTGACCGGGCGCACATTTTCAACATGAAGCGCCAACACGCTTCATTAAAAATGTGCTTCGGTCAACACTTTCATATCCCAATGAAACTTCAAAATAATGCATTCAATTCTTAAATGAACTGCAGACCAGAAAATTTAAAAGACCATTTATAAGTTGTCCCTTTTGAATTTAATCAAATTTGGACGAGACTGATCTTTGAATTGATTGTGGTTTATTTAAACCTTCAATGGAATTTTTCACACAACGAAGCAATTTACACCTGAGTTTCTACAGCATTTATTTACCAACTCCTTTATACCAGAAAGTGAACAAGTTAAATGGATGAATAAATTAGTAGCAGAACAGTTACTATATGCTGAAATGTTTCAAGGGATTTTTGAGTGGAGCTTTGGGCATTTCTGTATACTTATAATGTTTGGTTAACTTTTTTTCGTCCCGATAGGTACGTCTGAAAGTTTTTCACTTGTCCAGTTCGTTTTGTTGGACATCGATATAGGATATTTTTCAGACGATAGCAACGTTGCTTGAAGATTTGTCAACAAGTACAAACACATATTTTACCGGACGCAGGACATTTCCGAAAAAAATTAAAATTCTTGTATGGACGTTTCCGAAAATCTCAAGATCCCTTTTCCGAAAATTTATTGTACAGGTAAACACTATAAGTATGGATAAAATTTATTGAGTTGTTGAGTTCTCTGGTGGACGGCCGTGACTAATGCTTGAAATTTCCTGTCATTGTAGGGCATTCCTGTTGTCTATTCTATTCAGTTTATGATCGATCTCTTTTTTTTAATCAGTTTATGTCGATGCTACATGTGGGCAATGACTCTCTAGTAGTCGTGATAATTCATATAATTATCTCGACTAGTCAACATAATTATCTTGACTTTTCATAGAAATTATCGCGATAATTTGTTTGTTATGTCGACAAAATACCCAAATTATCACGACTTATCGAGATAAATTATCGCAACTTTAATTTATCTCGATGACAGAAATAGACTTCCATACATCTTGCATAGTTTGCAACCTGCAATGTAGCCAGGTTATCCTGATGCTTGTCTTAGGATCATTTTTTGGAAAAGTCGTAACTTTTATTTTCGGAAAAGGTAACAAAAATTTTCGGAAAAGGGAAAAAATATCTTCGGAAATATCCACCATTTTTTCGGAAATGTCTTTCTCCGATTTTTACCCAGATCCTTCAATTTTGACTTAATTCTATATGCAGACAGCTTAGGAGGTGACACTCAACATAATTATCTTTACACAAATATATTCTGTTGGTGATCTGGGTAATAATTTTATCTATAAACAAATTTATAGCGTGTTTGTTTGCGTTTTCTGGTTTGCACCATTTTTACAACACATAGTATTGATTACTGCGTCTTCAAAGCTCATGCCCAAAGAAAAAGCAAAAAAATGCAATGTCAGTTGTTTTATAAGCCTAAAGAATGATCTACAACAAATGATTAACATCACAAATTGAATCTGATTCAGAGTAATCATTCGTTTGCTGGTAATACATTTCTAACCATTTCAAGCTTCGCTGAAATATTATAAATAATATTTCAAATAATATATTGGATTGCTTCATAGAAAAGCTTAAATTCTTCGATCATATAGCAAATGTTTGGTAGAATTTCATGAAGGAATTTTGAGATTTCAGGCCTATATATTTACAATTTCGTGGGATCTCGGACTAATTTCTTGTTGCCTGGAATTTCGGATACCTAATTTTATATTCCTGTTTATTACATACAATGTGAAATTATTAAATTGTTAATGGAAATTTTTGGTCAATATTCTGGTAGTTCCCTTTTGGATAACTTTGGTTCATTTTGGCTGTCCGTTTAGATCCTATTGATTTTTTTTAAAATCTATCAACTTTCAAACATCTTTCGGTTTATGGTTTTCTAAATGTGAAGATGTGATCTCCACTATTAGTGGAGATCACATCTTCACATTTAGAGACATAAGTTGTCGAAATGGTCATCTGCAGAAATTAACTAAATTTACAGCAAGTTCTGTATTCTGTTGTCTAGTCTCTTTGCTAACACCCTCTTCCAGAGGGCTTAATTTTTGTACATGTCAAAAACAACGGCAGTAGAATACCACAGGAACAAAGAACAAAGTTACATAAATCCAGAGACAACGCAAAAGCAAGAACACCAGAAGACGGAAGACCAAGGACGCTACACGACCACAAAACACAACTACAAATACAACAATAAAAATAGTGAGGACAGCTGTCACGTGATTAAACCATAAAAATGGCGGGAAAAATTTAAAATGTTCAGAATTATTAGATTCACGTCTTCCCGTATTTGACTACCGATTTTGACATTTTCCTAGATTGACTCACTTACAGTGTGACGGGTGCTGTTAACAGAGCAGGAAATGCTTACCCTTCCGGAGCACCTGATGTCACTCTCAGTTTCACTGGAGTTCACACTGTGAGTGCTTTGTTTTTGAATGTTGTGTTTTCTATTTCTGTGCTCTGTATCTGTCTAACGTCATTGTTTTCTGTGTGTAACGTCATTGTTTTCTGTGTTCTCGTTTTGGCCATGTCTTTTGTAAATTCCACTCCTTTGTTCCTTCAGTATTCTACTGCCGTTGTTTCTCAACTTTGTATAGTACAATTTTCGCGTATTAGAATAAGAAAATTTATCTATCTCATGTCTCAAATTGAAAAAGTCGTATCTCAATCGATGCTGTTGTGGAATCTATATATCACGCAAAGTATTGAAATGATATGTCCTGTAGTTTTCACAGGAGTTGCAGTGGACCAAAAGAATGATAATATTACAGTGAAAGACCTTTAAAAAGTATAATATCAAGAAACATTGCAATTTTCAATTCATATCTTTTAAATGGTGCATTTTTTAAGATTTTTGGACCTAAGAACAGACATTTATACTTTTCCCCGGCTAACAGATAGAATAGCCACGGCCTTAAACTTAAGTATCCACAGTGGATAAGATATGTTCTGCCATTCTCAGTCGTTGGTTAAATGTACACACGAACATTTAACAAATGGGCATTGATTAGACATCTTACACAATTCTCGCCATTTTGTATTATCGAGTTTTTAAAGAAATTTCATTTAGGAAAAACAGTCATATGCAGATAGGTCGTGCTTCACTCACGATAGTAAAATTTCGATTTTACATGCTCGCGAAAGCTCACACTTTTTGAAAATCGAAATTTTTCTAGCGAAGCTTAAAATATTTCAAAACCACTAATCAACTTGTAATTAACTAGATTTCATGATTTAATATATGGGTGGAAATCATCTCTTAAATAGGCTGTACTCTTGAAATCCCCCAAATATATGTGCTTATTACATTTGTTTTCTGATATATATTTATCGATTTTAATTCAATTTAATCTGTTTAAATTCAAAGTTTTGGTAAACAAAGAGTATTACATGTATTCTTATTCCCTCCAATAACTGTAGTGAAATATATACTAGTCGTCTTCAGCTATTAAATGGGTCAATGTCACTTGTGTGCACGTTTCAAGCTTCAGTCATTGAAACATGAAAACCTTGGTATGGTCAGTTCGTTTAGAAATCAAATTGTCCCTAGAATGGACATAAATATTATTTTTGGTTTGGTTGATATAGAAAATAAAACCGATTTTTATATGGAACATTCCTTTTCACCAAATATTTTTTT
>MJUU01058431.1:3221-28911 GCA_002080025.1 Modiolus philippinarum | reverse complement strand
ATATGGAATTTTTCGTCACATTTTTTTCTGAAACTATAAGTTGGATTCTGTTGTTGTTTTGCACAGAGCTTCCTTATGGTCCAATCTATTGTGTATTCCGATTTCAAGGTCAAGTCATAAGCACTTCCTGTTTGCCGAGACGTCATTGTTTTTCATTGTTGTACAATATATGGAATTTTTCATCACAATTTTTTCTGAAACTGTAAGTGGGATTGAATTGTTGTTTTGCACAGACCTTCCTTATGGTCAAATCTATCCTGTATTCCGATTTCAAGGTTAAGTCATAAGCACTTCCTGTTTGCCGAGATATCATTGTTTTTCATTGTTGCACAATATATGGCATTTTTCGTCACAATTTCATCTGAAACTGTAAGTAGGATTCAATTGTTATTATGCACAGATATTCCTTGTGGTCCAATCTATCGTGTATTCGGATTTCAAGGTTATGTTATAAGCACTTCTTGTTTTCCGAGACGTCATTGTTTTTCATTGTTGTACAATTTATGGAATCAAAATGGTGATGCGATATGATCTAGTACTAATAGTGACTAAGAATCCTGTAAAATTTGAATGAATTCCGGCCAGTGGTTTCTGGGGAGTTGCGTCCACAAGATTTGCCATTGTAAAACAATGTGGAAATAACCAAAGTCCCATAACTCCCACAAAATTTGACAAATCAAAATGGCGATGCGATATGATCTAGTACTAATAGTGACTAACAATCCTGTAAAATTTGAATGAATTCTGACCAGCGGTTTCTGAGGAGTTGCGCCCACAAAAAACTTGACACACGGACGCACGGACGCAGACCATTAGCATGTCACTCCGTCGCGTTGCGGCTGGGTACAAAAATGTAGGAGGAGTTTGTGTCACATGCCACATGTGTCAAAATCCACATTTTTGGACCTTTCTCAAAATCAACATCTTGTCGCCTCTTGTTTGCACCAATATAAATAAAAAATCCGAAAGCTTATTCCGCATCTACAGACTATATGCAATAATTCTACTACAAAATTAAATCCATAAATCCATAAAAGTTGGAGGAGTATGTGTCACATGTCAAATGTGGAAAAATTGACATCTTGGGACCTCTTGTTTGCACCAATAGCAATATCAAAAATACGAAAGCTTATTGCGCATCTACAGACAATATGCAACAATTCTACATCAAAATTAAATCCCTAAATCCAAAAATGTAGGAGGAGTTTGGGTCACAAGAAAAGTGTGACGGACGGACCGACAGACAGACAGACAGACAGACAGACTGGGGGTATAGCATTATCCCCGAACTTTCTTAGAAAGTGCGGGGATAATAACAGACAATCGAAATTTTGTATGTGACTTTAGTATGGGGTCCATATTGCACTTATCGAATTCCGGGTTTTTCAGACATCTACTTTCTGTTTACCGACTTGGAATATTTTTAAATAATACTGTGAATGGTAAAAAACTTTCTAATACTAATCTCAACAAGTACAAATCACACTGCAGCGACTTGAAATTTTGAATGTGACTTGAGTATTGGATTCCATATTGCGCTTATCGAAATCCGGTCTGTCGGACATCTACTTCATGTTTACCGACTTTGAATATTGAAACAAAAACTGTCAATTTTTCGTAACTTTTCATAGCAACTACATTTACAGCCACTTGGGATTTTGTATGTGACTTAAAGGGGTTCGCTACTCCATTTGACAACAAATAGGATTCAGATGTATAAAATGAAATTATGAGAAATAATAAGGGGGGTCCATGGGGAAAAATTATAATGCTTTTCAATGTATAAAATGGATACAACCAGAGAATTCCGAAAATCTGACAGAAGTCTCAAAACATGAGTAGCGAACCTCCTTAAGTGTTGGGTTCCATAATGCGCTTATCGAATGCAGGTCTACCGGGCATCTACTTCCTGTGGAAAGTAGCAATTGTTGTTTCCGACAACAGCAGTACAGGCGACACGAGTCTTTCATGGAAGACTCACAATTCATTCTAAAAATTTTTATAAGTATCGGACGTGAACAAACAGTTTGATACAAATCCGTTTTACATCCAAAGTAGGACAACCGTCATTAAGTTTTTATCATTTTAGTATCCATCGTATTCTTATATGATCCAAAATACATACATGTAAAAATAGCTTTTAGTTACATTTAGTGGGCAGATGATTGAACGATCAATAGGAACAGGCTTATTGCAAGACACCAGACATGTGCACATGTGTTTGTGTGTTGGGAAATACGAATATATATATATAAACTTCAACATGAACAAAGTAAATAGCACATAAAATAACAGTTGATATTTCGAGACCTGACCGGCTCTTCATTAAAACACAATAAAATAAGTAAAAAGAAATACAAACAAAACCTATTTACAAAGACTAACTACAAATGTTTATACAAAGTGTCTATTACATGTTGGATGTTGTTCATGAGAAGGGAAATAAGTTTTTGTCAGTATTCGTACATCGATTCTATTAACAATAAGTTAGAAAATTGTGTTTAACGCCCAACGAGCAAAACTAGAGCAAGTTAATCAGTTCAAATCAAGTAAGAAAAAATGGGTAGGGACAGGATTTTTAGCAAAACTATATTTTAAATTTTTATATTCAAACTGGATTTCAGTTTTTCTATCCAGAACTTTTTTTAGGTCTGCCTCTGTGTGTCTGACCAAGATCGATTTTGGTCAATTGGTAATACTTGCATATTTTTCCAGTCATGGCCAGTGGAATTAAAATGTAATGCGGTGGCCTGTGATCTTTCCTTTTTCCGAATGTGGCCATTTTGACAACTTATGTCTCTTCAATGCAGATCAAATCAAAACATTTGAAAATCCATAAACCGAAATATGTACAACAGTGAAAGAGAACAAATTACCAATAGGATATGAAAAAGAAAGACAAAATCAGCTAAGGAGAGTGTTATGCTAGAGAGGGATACTCCTTAGTTTTAAATAAATAACATTTTCTTAAATGTAGAAATTTCAAGTTTCCAAATAAAATCGGGTTTCGGACCAGCACCGAAGTACTTCCTACTGGATTTGTGAATACCCTATTTTGCTAACAGACCAACAGCAGAAGCATGGGCCAAGGGGTAATAAATAACAAAATACCGAAGTTACTGTGAATTCAATTTCTGCATATGGCCATTTTGACAACATATGTCTCTTTTCATTGCATATGAAATAAAAAAAAATCAAAATTCAGAAACCTAATATGTACAACGCTGACAAATTTCCAATAGGATGTATATAGAAAAACAAAAATTAGCTAAAGACAGAGCTGAGCAAGAGGAAGACACTCCTCTATAAATTAACTACATCACTACAGAAGTTTTACGGTCGACATCACGATCTTGTGGACCGCTATGAGATATCTGTTTCCCAGATGACAACAGATCTTTCTCTTTGCCACTAAAGTTTGATTTTCCTCTATCGGATTTGACTTTACTACCGGAGTTGACATGTTCAACACGGCGGGTGTCTTATAAGAAGCAGGAGATGCTTACTCTACCGGTGCACCTGATCTCAAACATGGTTTTTATTGGGTCCGACATGTTCATTTTTGTATAAAATTATGTGCTTGTCTTCATTTTCTTTTCTGTGCCGTGCTCATGTAATGTCTTCGTTTCTTCGTTTTTCCGACGTTGCCATTGTCCTTGGATTGTTCTTTTCAGACTGACGGTTCGGTTCTCACTTACTTAACAAGTGTTGACACATAAGTCATTGTGAACATAGTGAACATATCTTAAATCTGTTGGCAAAACTCCTGTAATACAATTCCAAAATATTAACCATTGATAAAAGGAGCTTCAAATAAAAAGAAAACTCCGAGGAAAAAAATCTTTTTTTCTTCTTCTTTGGACCCCTTTTGGCGTCCTCTTGATTGATAATGGTTTTAAATGTTTCTCTGTTTAAAATGGCCATTTGAAACTTACAGTAATTGCAGTTTTGGTCGAGTCAGATTATTTATTTTCAACAGTTTGCGGGTCAGATTATTAATTTTCTATATACTGTTTTAAAGAACCTGGGGCCAGATTATTTTTTTTTTTTCTGGGTGGTTGAGGCCGGATTATTCATTTTCATTGGTATCAAGGCCAAAATATTTATTTACAAAAACTGTCAGCCCCCCTCAGAATCAAATGGTCGTCCCCTTACGACTTTCCTCAAATCAGTCGGCATACTGCAGCTCCGCAATTCTATAACAAAAAACAACAGTTTCAATAACATATAGATTAAATATGTTTAAGCTCGACATCGACCCCATTTTCGGAAATTGATGGGGCGAAGAACTTAAAATTAATAACTATGCTTACACATGTACCCAGGAACATCCCAACAAAACATCTTAGTGTTGAAGAACAACAATAAAAGCGTTGTTCCATTGCCTTGTTTTACCATGTATTTGTTGAGTGTTGTCTCGTGTGCATTTACTTCATATCCTTTAATTGCTATTTGTTGCAGTTTGGTAGCAAATGAATTATTGATGCAGAAGTGCAAGTAAGTGGCGCCCTTAAGTTTTGTGATGGACTGGCCGACAAGAGAAAAGCGATATGTGTAGCCTTTAAAAGGACTAAAAGAGGGCCAGAGACATCTCAATAAATACAATTTTCCCTGATTTCTTTTATCATGAGACCTTTCCAAATTTTTTACATAAAGTCTGATTGGGGATAAAAATTATCAGCATGACCAGGCCTACCTACCAGCATTTCTAAAGAAAATCAAAAGCCCCGTTTTGGAGTTGTTAGATAGATATATGGATATTTATTTAGACATAATATCAAATACATAACAAAACATCTAATAACACAAATGTACATATACATGACAAGACATTTCATGGATATTCTAAAATCTTACAATCATAAAATAGAATAATTAAAGTATTAAAAGATGTTTTCAAAAAATTAGTGTCACACATGTTTGTATGCAAGTAACATTTTGATATTACATTGTATATCAGGGATGACCCACGAAAGCTCTAATAGTGCGAAATTGGAAAAGGCGTCTAGATTTCGAGTTTAGTCTCCCCACATGACTCTCGGCTAAATTTTGTCTCAAATCATTCAGAAATATGTATAATAATGTCGTAAGAAGTTTTATCACAATATTTTCAAGTCTGTATGTTGATTTATAATTTATAATTTTTTCTGGAACATTTATTTCATTTAAACTGAAACAAGCGATTTATATTACAAATTCCCGTAAATATCCATTTTTCTTGGTATATAACTTAAATAAATTGAAAATAAATGTCCTTGATCTTGATCTTAAATTTAAAACAATAAGTTTTTATTTTCCGTCAAATGATGTTGAATGCAAAGTTTTTGGCAGATTACCTAAGAATACATGGTCTCTCTTGTAATCCTTTGCATTAACAGTTAATAAGAGGTCCATTGACAACATGGATTTGCAGGAGTTTGTCATTTTGTTCTAAACTCACTTCCAACCTTTCACAGAAGAGTTTCGAAATTGGGGTTCAAGTGTATCTCTTAAATTTAAGTACTGAGATATGTTTCTCTGAGCGGTTTGACTACTGTCGCAGAACAGTCGATCAGAACGGAATGGATCATGGTCACTTCATTTGAGTTCTATGGCAACGGCACCCTACATTTTTTGTGACAAATAGAGTCATTTATTAAACAGAGAAATCAGTTGAATCAGTTTTTCACAATTGACTCAGTCTTGTTGCCAACTGAATTTTACTGTTGTTACGATTGTTTTTGTATTTATCACATTGGCTATGGAGGAAGGTTTGGGCTCAATAAAACTAGTTTAACCCCGCCGCAGCAGGTTTGCGCCTGTCCTAATCCAGGAAATTTATTAAGCCTTTGTGTGTCTTGCCTGTTTTCTAGTTAGTTTACTTTATGTCTCTAGGAGTCTAGGATTATGTTTAATTACTCTTTATTCAGGGACCGACCCCGACCTGCCGTTGGGTGTGGGGTTTCCTTACCGTTCACTGAAGATCTTATGGTGGCTTTGAGTTGTTATTACTCCCCTTTGGGTCGTTGTCTCTTTGACACATTCCCCTTTCCCTTCTTTTTGTCTATCTTATCAAGTGGTCCTACTCTTGTCATATGCTTGCTGATTTTACATTTGAAGGTCTGGACTTACGAATGACGTGATGAAATCAGGAAGAAACAAAACTATAACGTTAAAACGAGACAAAGAACAGGTCCAGACCCTTATTGACCACATTCTACACACAATTGCCGACCCATTTAATGTGGAACTCCATCCTTCTTCCTTGGCCAATATTGTTACCGGAATGCATGCAACGAAATTCAATCTTTCCTTACATCTGCTCTTGAACAAGGAGATAAAATGGCCAAATAATTATCGATGGTGCCATGTATAACGGACAGTCACAAAATTTCTTTGGTGCAATATCTCGATCAATGATGAAGACATTCAAGGAACTGACAAAAAAAAACCCAAAGTGTAGGTCTTGGGAAATATTAAACTTCATATCACCCCTGAACTTGTTGTCCGTCGTGTATTGGTTTTGGCCAGCAGTCGTGATGACGTCACTGTCAAAAAAGTACTATCTTTTTTCTTTCAGTCCTATTCCAACTGCTCTTTTCCACGACGATGGCACGTGATGACGTCACTGTCAAAAAAGTATTATCTTTTTTCTTTCAGTCCTATTCCAACTGCTCTTTTCCACGACGATGGCACTTTGAGAAAAACTTGCAAATCTGACCTGTCTCAACAACTTGAAAATGAAGCATGTAAATACCAAGATCTTCCTGTGTTTGATCCCTCTGTTACTGTCATAGTCAGAGATTGGATGCCCATTGTGCAGAGTTTCAGTCCAAACAAGACAAAAACTTTTGGTGACTTAGGATTTCACGACAATTATTATTTCAAAACGGATACTACTTTGGTTGATGTTTTGATAGGTATGACATCAAACAAAATATCGAATCATCTGAACGCGATAGACGCTCCAATTTTCCTCAGTATTGAAGGTCGTATTATTCCAGACAGGAAATGAATATAAACAAGCATTGATTTCATTTTTTGGGGAAGATTCATTTCAAAATATTGCACAGACAACCTAGGCTTTATTGGCAAAGGCAATGACCTCATTTTAGCAGGAATGTTTCTTGATCCTGAGATTGTAAAGTCAGTTTTAAAAACCAGTGTTCGAGATTGCTCTGATCTGTTCTGTACTCATGACGAGGTAGCCACTCGATTCACATTGCATATCATTATTGCAGATGAACATTTTGCGAGTCGTCAGTGCCAAGGAAGTATTATAAATCCACCGCCTGACGAAGATGTGTTGGTTCTTTGTACTCATTATTTCCCTTTCTGAAAAACATACTTCAACTTTGGTTTGAATCAGGTACATGTACTGTTACCAAAACGACGGACCCTCGACGATTCATTCCTATACATAAGATATGTTCCGTCTTGAATTCCAACATTGTTCGCTGGATGCCTGCTGTACATGCCATTACATGTTGTAATACAACCCCAGCAATGTTTGGAATCGGTAAGAAAACAGCCTTCAAGATCATCAAGGAATCCCCCTCCGATTTTTGTTACCTGTTTTATGTTTCAATTGGAGATATTGATGATTCAGTAGATGCAGGCAGTAAGTTAGTTGCTAGATTATACGATCGGAGGGGAAATTTTAAAAGGCACAATAACCTTAACAAATTGCGTGTTAAGCTGGCAACTTCTAAAGACGCATGCCTGGAACCCCCCCCCCCCCGGCTTTACGATTCAAAGTTTAGGCAACACATTTTTAGGGCGTCTCTTCAGACCAAAATATGGATGGAATTTCATATTACTGAACCTCCGTTTGTTTCTCCGTTGAAGTTCGGCTGGTGCGATAAAATAGGATTAAAACCGAATCTATTTCGAGAGGCTGATGTCCTCTGACTTTCTACAAGATCTTGTCTGTATATGTAAAGGCAAATATGTATGCTCTAAAGAGTGTGAACCTTACATATACAGACTAGTGTCCATGTCAGGGTAGTGAAATGCGTAAAAACATCAATATATATGGTCAACCAATTGAGATGAATGAAGTCGATGACGAGGAATTGAACATAGATGCATATGTGTGTGTGTGTTTAAAAACAAATGAAATGGAATACAATTTGAAAAAATTTAAAACAAAAGCCAAAAAAAACCCCCAAAAAACTGAGTACTAGGTATCTCAAGATCCTCGTTCACAGTGCTGCCCAGCGTTTCCCCGGGTGGCGGATAGGGGTAACTTTCCATACAGGGTTGCCGGGTTATAATTTCAAATGCCCAGCCGTGGTCCATAGTGGATGTAGAAGTTATTACAGTGATAAGTTGTGAAGTGTAGATCTATATCTCTCCTTAGGATGGTCACTCCTCAAGTTTTTGAAACTGTCTCTGACTTTCGGAATTCTCTTATTCTATCGATTTTGATGCATTAGAAAATTTTGCACACTGACTCCCACTTTTCTTTTCAAAATATCATTGTATACATCTTCAATAGACTTTTGACAAAATTTGATGAAATTCTTGATATTCCTTCATTGCATTTCAAAGGTTGATTGCCTTAGTGTAAAGTGAATGAAAAGTCTAGAGAAGTTCGGTTTCCCACCAAAATTTAGGCGTTTAAATCTCAAAAAGGACCACACTGACCTATCAATATTTTTGCTTAAATGATGTATGATCCATATTCTAATAAATCATTTAATAAAATTATCAATTTTAAATCCTTGATATATTGAACTTATTCAAGAAGATGTTTCTTTTTTATATCACCATTTTTTACTATTAAAGAGAACTGAATTCTCAGGACTAAATGAATATCACTATCTTTATTCTTACACGATCATATAATGCACAATAACGATGGAAAAAAGGCATGCTAATGAACAAAAGTACATCGGGCCAACTCAAAGTACATCGGGCAAACTCACTACCACAAAAAATTATCTAGGGGCATATCCAACAGTTTCTTGCTATATTGTCATTTTCATATTTTTTAGATATGTTGTTAAACAAGTGCCGAGGATTCCAAAAATGACAAGAAAATATTGGGTTGCCGATCTCGTTTCCATGGAAATCAACCTTAAACATTGATCAATTTTGCGTTTTTTGAAGAAAAATTATGTTCTAGTTTTAAAATTAATCGAGAAATATTTCTAATCTAATTGGTACCAGAGCAACAGAAAAACAAAGTTAAGGTTTAAAGGATTTACAGAAAAATTGATTTGATTTAGTAAATTATGCTATATTTTACTAAATTAAAGAGTACGTAGCACGCATTACGAAAAAGTTGCACGAAATGGTGAATTACACAGTCAAATTTACAATATTTTAAAGACTTCTCATTTTGTCAATTTTTTGAAATTCAGATATTGTGTTCTTCTAATAACAAGCTACTCAAAAATATAAAAGCAGTATAGATCACCTAGTTAGTTTAAGAGTAAATCATAAAAATACGCAAATTTTAACAAATCTCCCGTCGGTAACCCGCAGAAAGTCCGCCAAATTGGAAGGCACAAATTACCTTTCCTAAAAAACAATGGGAATTGCTTTGTGACGTTACAGTTATCAACGTCATATTCCCGGGAAACACTGCCTTCTTCTGTGTTTTCTATTATCTCCCCTGAAACTATTGTATATGCCCTTAAGGGAGTACGAGCCTCAGATTTCAGAAGCATTCTATATCCTCGGGTTTTATCCATTCAAACAGTGCTAAAATTTTTTGCACATGGATCACATTTCCTTGGTCATAAGTCACTTTAAAATACATAAAATAGACTGCGTATAAAATTTAATCAACTTCAAATTATAATTTCATATATTTAAAGGCCTATAAACATCTTATGCAAAATGAAGGAAAACTCTAGAGAGATCTGTTTCCCGCCAAAATTTTGACCTCTTATATCTCAAAAATCCCTACATGGATTTTCAAAATTTTTTGCTCAAGTTGTTCCATTAGATGTGCTCTTCAATACAAAAGGTCAGAATTTTAATTCTAATTACAAAATTTTTGAGACTCGTACTCCCTTAAGGATGTTAGCTGGTCATGTTTATGTATTTCTGTCAGATTTTCAGATTTCCCTGGTTTTATCCATTTAAAAGCTTAATAATGTTTTACCCGGTGACCCCTAATTTTATTCCATAATTTCATTTTATACATGTTTTTGAGCATTCTGACAAAATTTTATTCCATTGGTGTTATTTTGTCACATTCATTATTTGATAAACATTCCTCGCGTTAAACCTATGAAAAATGCAGAGGAGTTCAGTTTCCCGCCATTTTTTCAAGCACTTGTATCCCTGTTATTTCATCGGTAACCTATTAATTTTGGGGGGTTAAATTACTACTTTTACAATTTTCTAGCAAAAAATCACATTTAATAGGAACCCTTTATTTTAAAATTGACCAGCGAGGGGATACGATACAGTACCAAGGGCAGATGATAACGTCGCCGAATGTGGCATGTTGTTTTTGCGACTTCACGAATTAGAGCGCGACGTCATAAATACCAGACTACGCGAAATCGATATGGTTGTGAATTGCTCATAGTTCGCAATTAGGGACGTGGTAGCTCCAGATCCTACATACTTTTCAAATTGAAACCTGATGGCAAAGACTTCCTATCGGCATCGTTTGCAATAGAATCCATTTTCCCAACAAGAAAAAAAAGATTTACACTTGTTAAAAGTAAACAAACGCACAAAAGAAATTTATCAAGTTTGCTGTATTACTTAACATCACCACTGGTATACAAGTCCATGAAAATACTAAGAAATTTCAAGAGTCATTAAAACCTCGTGACTTTTCCAGTGACTTTTTTTTTGCTCAGTTTTATTAAATCAGCTTCCCGCAGAATTTCTATAACCTATTTACATTTTTCTCCCGTGAAAATTGTCCTTGTTTATTTATGGAACAAGTATACTCTGACAAAAGTCAGAATACTCAAGCTGAGTTTTAGTTATTTTTTTCATTGATTTATAGGAATCTAATTTTTGCAGAGGCAGTGGCCACAGCATACCAGCAGATATTGCGGGGGGAAAGCATATATGCTTTAGGGGGAGTTTTTGACAATTTTTGCATGGTTGTCTGGAGAAAAAATAAGTTTTCATTATTCAAACGCAATAATATAAAAATGTTATATACCATGGAACCCAGCAATATATAGGCTCTACACGATGGTCAACAGAATAAAGATCCACACACTATAGTTTCTCCGAACACTTCGACATAATCTCAAACTTCCAGGCAAAAAAAAACGGTATTTTCTAAAATATTACCTTCCAACATGTATATGAATCGTTTTACTTGTACATAAACATTTAAAAATGCAATTTCACCAATACTTATCTCCCAATAATATGCAATACCAGCGTTGCTCGAATATTTCACACTTTTTTGTATGTGTGACCGGGGGAAAGTCATATATCTTTACGCCTTCGGGCTTGATATGGGAGTCACAGCCTAATATATCAGGGCTGATATGGAAAATGACATGTAATAATCTATAATTATCCCAACTGGGATTATCCCGAACCTGTAGAGGATTTTAAATGTAATAGTTTAAAAATTATTTACAACAGAGACATGTAATTAATCATGAAAAATATTCTTTCTTCTGCATTTTTTCATAATTCGAAAAAACTCATGGTGCGAACGGGATTCGGCACGAAACGACAAGGATTCTTGAAAAGGATTCTTAAGTCACAACCAAAACTACTTGTAAATGAGATGTCTGGACACAATATCTCGTGTTACGAGAAATCAACAAAAACACAACTCCACGAAAACAGGACCTTTGATTGACTTGGGTGTTGGGATAAATTTGGACAAACTCGGGCATCGGGAAACTGGACGAAATGTGGGCATTTCCCAAATCGCACACATGTCAGTGTCTCCCACTAGTATTCTGGCTAAATGTAGTAGTAAATTTTGCTTTATATTATGTGGCACACTGTATGCCAGGATAATTTATTTACAGTGCTGTGGTCAAGGAAGTGCAAAACTTTTATTGTTACACAATGTGTAAAAAATAAAAGTGACAACAAAAGTCCGAATCGATCAAAGGAAGAGACCAGTAAGGAAAATCCGTATAACATTCAACAGAATCAGGGAAACACAATCCAACACAGAATATTTTTGGCAAGCCGTCATATTCCCGACTTGGAATGGGCATTTTATAAATAAAATGGTGGGTTAAACCAGGTTTAATGTTTGATTCATCGATGTTTAATGTCTACATTGTAGATATATAAGACGTGAAAACCTGACAAATGTATACAATGTTGTCTTTGCACGACGGCGAGTCAGTGAAAGGTAGACAGCTTGGGGTGTAAATCTTTTTTTATGTAAAACTGAAAGTCTTGCCACTTCATTGACCGCAGCAATAACACTGCTTTGGAATTTGCGTTTTTTTACGCTTCAGTGAACATGCGCTGGAAAATACTACAAATAGATAAGCGCTGTCGTAGATAGGTCTCAATCTGTATGCTGCTGTCGAATAAATGACTGGTTTCATGTTTGTTGTAGGTACTGCTGTTCATTAGCTCAACCTTAACTGGTATATATAACAATAAAAGAAAATATTCGGAAAGCCTACAATTTTTCTCCGGAATCATAACAAAATGTCCAATTTCATACTGATATTAGTCCGCAAATAGAAATAGTTCGTAAAATGTGACATTCAAATTTATATAGAAATATGAACTACAGATGAACACTCACCAAAAGATTGACGTCCAAGCATATATTTAGCGAACTGCAAAATTTGAAAATCAAATATTTTGCACGAACGAATTTAGCATCGTAATAGATACACTCAAGCGCCCCTTGCGCTTGAGTAAAAAGTCAAAAGACATGGAATGTCACAGGATATGAGTAGCATATAAAATACCCGAATTCATCAAAAATAAAAACAAAACAAATTTCAAAAATAAAAACAATAAATTGAGGAAACTTCACAAAGACAAAACAAATAAAAAACTGAATGGAAGAAGGAAAATTAAAAACTTGAGATCTGGCGTAATATTTTGCGCATGGGCTTACAAATATCGAGTTTGTTTTTTCGAATCTAGCATGCGAGAGCTAAAAAATAATCCGTAAAATATATTTGAGTTGGTAAAAATGAAAGGATTGCCGCAAGGGATCAGATGGCGCATTATCATGGCCATTTTCAAGACAATTTCAAAGCATTTTACTGTTTTAATTTTCACGGGGTGCTGTGAAAATTTAATTAAAAAGCTTTTTCATATCACAATATTTTTACCATGCAAAATTATGTACATAATATTTTTATACAATATATTATCAATAAGTATATAGGCAAGAGTATGGTATTGGAGAGGCACTATAATCACACTACACATGCATGATAATTATCCTATGACACGCATGGGTCGGTATTTTCTTTTTTTTCGGGACAACGGGAAAGGTCATTTATTTCACCGAGAATCGGGAAAAACACTTATCAGGAACGGGATTCGGTCAATTTCATTTTTCGAGATGACTGAGAGAATCGTTCATTTTTTTCTAGTAAAATCGGGACCAAAACCCATTCTACCCACCCCGTTAAATGGAACCAACACAACATACAATGAATTCTGATTTTTTTTTGGTTAAAGATGGATAGATGAAACCAGGGACTCAATCAACGTATATAGATCTGTATACTTGAAAAGCGGCACTTGAGAAATAATCATTGTTTGCAGTTAACCCATTCACTAGAAGGGTCTAGTATGTGTGTGACTGATCTTTGTGAATGTCTTTAGACTGAAGTAATCATTAATCACAGGATAAATTCTCTGTTCTGTTTGATGTGTTTTATTTCCTGTTTAACTGTTCCATTTTTCGCAACCCTTACATGCGGGAAAACACAGATTGTCGACGTTCAAGTTTCCGAGCGAAATATAATAAAACGTCGTTTCGCGCCAAAACCGGCAATACGCATTTGTAGCGATAAAAAATGATAGTTTGTCCTCTGTAGCTTTAAAATAAGCACATGGACCCCCATTTTTCGAAGCGAATTTCAAAACAATGATGTTTCACGGAGATCTCTGCGAATTTTGAAGAAAAAAATGTACTTGTTTCTATTATTTGCCTCTTATTTAAAATACTGTGTAAACATCACTTACAAATTGTATTATGATACACTTCTTGTGGATCCCTTGCCAACAATGATTATAACGACTATGATTATACTTTCAAATGATGTTCAAATGAATCCAGGTCCAATTGGCACGAGTGAACTGTCGATATTTCATTTAAATGCACGAAGTATGCGTCGTAAAACTGAGTATATTGAATTATATCTAATGAAGCTGATATAATTTGTTTAACAGAAACCCATTAAGATCCCAGTATAAAAGATGATGATATAGTTATTGAAGGATATTGTCAAACACCCTATAGGAAGGACCGTAACAGTGCAGGCGGTGGCGTTATAGTTTATTATACTAATTTTCTTAACTTAAAGCTAAGGCAAGATCTTGATTTTGAAGGAGAAGTCATATGGGTTGAAACTGAATTAACAAACCAAAAACATTTACTTTGTGTAGTCTATAGA
Source organism: Modiolus philippinarum (assembly GCA_002080025.1). Classification (NCBI taxonomy): domain Eukaryota; kingdom Metazoa; phylum Mollusca; class Bivalvia; order Mytilida; family Modiolidae; genus Modiolus; species Modiolus philippinarum. The sequence goes on along the minus strand of MJUU01058431.1, from coordinate 14,374 downwards.
AAACCAAATGAATGTCAAGAGTTCTGGACTAAATTCCAGCAAAATATTGAAAAAGCTTTGGATTATACCTCGAATATTATAATAACAGGTGACCTGAATGTTGATTTGCTGGTTGTAAACAACAATCGAATTAATGATTTTATAAGGATATATGGTTTCAGAAATATAATAAATGAGCCTACAAGAATTGGCAATACTTCTGGCACTCTGCTAGATCCAATCCTAGTTACTGAAGATTATATTGTTAATGACTCTTACGTTATTCCGGTCGATAGAGCTTATAGTGATCGCGAGGCAACACTTATTTATCTCAGTATCCCCCAAATTAAACCAAAGGCTTTCAAAAGATTAATATGGGATTATCGCCATGCCGATTTTGACAAATGTAATGACCTTATAGACACCTTTAACTGTCCACAATTATTAATTCAAATAATAATATGGATACTAATGCAAAAAAATTCACTAAAATATTTGGAAATTGTTAGAGAATGTGTTCCCAAAAAAGAAGTAACAATTCGTCTCAACGATAAGATATGGTTTAATTCAGACATGAGACGTGAAATAAGAAAACGGGAAAGATTTCGTAAATTAACATTAAGGTCAAATAAAGAATCAGATTTAAGTAAGTACAAGAAACAAAGAAATCATGTTAACAATATGAAAAATATCTCAAAGAACAATTTTACTTAAATGCTAACAATTTGTTAGATGATCTTTCTAATACCAATTCTAAATCCTATTGGTCACTTATAAAAAAAAGTGACCAAATGTTCTGGAGATTCCACTATTATTAGTCAACTTAAGAAGGAAAATGGGGAATTGGTTTCGGCGGATTATGATAAAGCGTGTTTACTCAATGATTATTTTAGTTCGGGTGTCGACACTTGAAGATGAAAAAGTCCCAGTTCCAAATTTTGACATAAGAACTAGATTTTCTATGGATGTCTTTCAAATTACAACTAATGAAGTCAATGACATTCTTGAAATTCTTAAATTAGGTAAGGCCTCTGGTCCCGACGCAATTAGTCACCAAATGTTGAAGAAGACTAAAGATTCTATTGTTGGTCCTTTAACTTTACTTTTTAACCTGTCCTTAACTCATTCAGAATTTCCAAAGATATGGAAAATTGCTTCTGTAATGCCGTTGTTTAAAAAGGGGAAAAAAACGCTCGTCACAAATTACAGACCCATATCATTTTTATCAACAGTTGGCAAGGTATTCGAAAGGATTGTATTCAAGCATTTGTTTAATTTCTTAATGTCAAATGAGTTATTATACAAGTTCCAATCTGGTTTTATTCCTGGTCATTCTACTGTTCACCAGCTAATAGAAATATATCATAGAATTATTATGTCACTGGAAGAAAAGAAAATGTCGTGTCTGATATTTTGTGACGTCTCAAAAGCGTTTGATCGTGTTTGGCACACTGGCCTCTTAACTAAACTAAATGCATATGGTATTACTGGTGATCTTTATAAATGGTTTGAAAGTTATCTATCTGGTAGAAATCAACGTGTGTTTGTTTGCAATTCAAAATCGCCTCTAAAAGAAACGAACGCAGGTGTACCTCAAGGGTCTGTTCTTGGCCCTCTTCTTTTTCTGATATATGTTAATGATATTGCTGATGATTTGTTAAGTTTCGCTATACTCTTTGCGGATGATGCTTCATTGTCATATGCTTCCCAACACCCTCATACTATCGAAGATATAATGAATATTGATCTTGAGAAAATTTCGGAATGGTCTCAGTCATGGCTAATAAATTTCAACCCCCAGAAAACAAAGGCGCTTTTAATTACGAATCAAGATATACCACAAGACATTAATGTATTATTCAAAATCAAACGGTAGAATTTGTATCATCGCATAAACATTTGGGTTCTACGTTTGATAGTAATGGGAAATTCCACTCGCACATATTAAATAATTCAATCTGTGGGTAAAAAAATGGCAGTTTTTAGGAAACTTAAATATATTCTAAATAGAAATTATTTGGATCGAATTTATGTATCCTTTATTCGCCCCATTATGGAATATGCTTCAGAAGTTTGGGATGGGTGTAGCCAACAAGATGTTGATAGTTTAGAAAAGCTCCAACTAGAAGCTAGGCGAATTGTAACCGGTCTACCAATATATGCAAGTCGAGAGTCCATATACTATGAAACGGGATGGGAGACATTAGAAATTAGAAGACGGATGAAACGCTTAAACATGTTTTACACAATAAAAAATAATCTTGCGCCTAATTATTTGACGGATTTGATGACTCCAATGTTGAACAACGTGTCGAATTATAATCTACGCCTTAGCAATGACTTTGTTGTTCCTCAATTAAGACTTTCAAATTCAGAGAAATCATTCTTTTATTCTACAACAAAAGACTGGAATCAATTAAGTTCTGAAATACGAAATTCTAGAAATCTTAATATCTTTAAAAGAATAGTAAAACCGAAATTATCAAAACCACCTGATTATTTCAAATTTGGAGATAGAAAATTAAATATCCTTCATACCAGATTAAGACACATGTGCAGTTCTTTAAAGGCGGATCTTTATCATAAAAACATAGTAAACAACCCATCGTGTGATTGCGGGCATCCTTTTGAAGATTGCATTCATTTCTTTATGGAATGTAAATTTATTCACCGAGTGCAGAGACAATCTCTTTGCCGCTCTAAATAATTTTACTATTGAATTTCTATTGGCTGGTGATGAAAACCTTTCGAATGACCAAAATATTTATATATTTTCTTGTGTACAAAACTTTATTAATCGTACAAAACGTTTTGATCAACACTGATATAATGAATTTAAAACTCACTCCAGTCAATATGTTATATATTTTTCTCTTTAGTCTATTATTTTTTTCTATTTAGACATCTTTCATGTTTGTATTATATAATTTAAAGCCGTCATTTATATTTGTATACTTAAACATATTCTTGTATTCTTGGAGACGACTTTTATAATGTTGATAAAACTTTTGTCCAATCCCATTGCTTATCTTTAGCAAATAAATATGTTTAAATAAAAAAAATCAATTTCAAAATCAAAAAATCAGTTCACAATTTTTTTCTATGTGAAATTTTACCTACGAGAAATGGACGGTTCTTCTGTAAATATTCACATAAATGTCAATTTCGAACCACAAATTATGAAATGTTTTAAAATTTTTACATTCCTTCTTCAGAAATATCTCACAAAGGTTCATTCCCGTTTATCCAACTTTTTAATAAAATATACATTACAGGTAAAAACTGAAAGTTGGATAAGTGGGAATAGGTAGTAATACTAAAACAACAAACACTAATTAGAGCTTGGGTAAAGTGTTGGATAAAAAATATGCTAGAAAATTAAGTCCTGGTAAAAAAGTACTATATTATATTTATGTTATGTCATGAATTTTATAAAATTGCTTGAGTCCTTTGATTTTTTTTATTAGTTATCTTTTTTTTTAATTTTTGTCCTTCTTGTTTTGCTTTAATTTGTATTTTTTTTACATTAATTTTGCTTTTGCTCTTATTTTTGTTTTTGTTCTTATTTTTTTGTTTTTGATGTTAATTTTGTTATTATGGAATATCTTTGCATTTTTCATTGTGTAATTATCATTTGATGCCACTGTTGGTGGACTGTTAGTCCCCGAAAGGTATTCGCTAACCCAGTAGCCAGTATTTTCGGTGCTGGCCCGAAAACCAATTTTATTTTTTTGTTGATTTTTTTTCTTTTGAAGTAGCCTTGCCTTATGGTCATTTGATACTAAATATTAATAAATATCAAAATACCGAGGTTATTGTAAATTTAGGTTATGCATATGCGCATTTCGACAACTTATGTCTCATCAGTGCAGATAAAATCAAAACAATTGGAAACCCATGAACCGAAATATGTGTAAACGCTGATAGAGAACAAATTACCAATAGGATCTAAATAGGAAAGACATAATCAGCTAAGGACAGAGCTAACTCCTTAGAGTTTAACAAATTTTCTGAAATTTAGATATTACAAGTTTGCTGTATCTTGATAGTGCTTCTCAGCGCATTTCCAGTAGGTACATTCTGCATGTCTGTCCTGTTTCCCTGTTTTCGTGACAAATCTGTAGCCATTTCCTGCTACGTGGTGACCATTTGCATGTAATAGTCGGTGGGGGTGATAACACAGGCACGGAGCCCATGTATGTCGAGCCCGGAGCCCATGTATGTTGGGCCCGGAGCCAGTGTATATGGAGCCCGGAGCTCTCATGAGTGTTGGAGCCCAGAGTCCTGGTGTTGCCCGGAGTCTTAGTGCCTTAGTTGTTTTAGGAGCCTGGAGCCTTAAGTCCAACATTTAAAAAGGTTTTAGTCCTGAGTCCACAGCCTGTGTAATTCCCCAAGTGTGTTGAATATAATCTACTCGTGCTTGTGCATTTGCCATAGTTAGACTGAATATGCTATGTGGCTTGAGTGCATTTGCCAATATGCAAAGCAAATAGCATTGAATGGTTATTGAGTAGTCGTTGAAAAGTCAGAAATACAGACATAAAATTCACAAATTAATAGGCTTAGGTGCTTTTGAAACAGTACATGTGATTAAGGGGACGACCACTTGATTTTCAGGGGAAGGCTTGGGCGATTTTGCCTAGAAAATTTATTTTTACGAAAATCTCAAACAAATTATTTATTTTCACCAAATGTCCCTTCAAATTATTCAGTTGCATTTGCAACAAAAAATTTATTTTTCGAATCAAAATTAAATTATTTATTTTCATGACAAGTAGGATAAGAATATTTACTGTCACTGGCACCAAGATTAGATAATTTATTTACAAAATCGCCCAAGCCTATCCCTGAAAATCAAATGGTTGTCCCCTAAAAATATTTCATGTTATTGTGTCATTTACTTTTTTTCTTTTTGATTTTAAAGTAATATTTACAATTTTTTCCTTTTCCATAAAAAAAACTGTATTTATTGGTCATATCTTATAAAAGTTTTTAATTTTCAATTAACTGACATGTATTTACTTCTTTTTATCAAATTGTGATATTAAATCAACAAGAATTTTATCCATGGAACAATTTTTTTGTTAATGAATTTCCTGACTCATTATTATCATGTACTAAATAAACATACCCCTATGCAATTAAATAAAAAGTTGGATAACTGGGAATAGTGATTTTTAAAAAGTTGGATAAGTGGGAAGACACCCTCACAAAACTGTAGCAAAAAACCGGAAGCAATTAGCTTAATTAGTTTTAAATTTATGACATTTTAAAAATTACTGTAAAAATCCAATTTTTGCGAAATATTTTGGAAAATGGGGAATTTTGAATCGTAATTATCTCGAAAACGAAATCATGAAGGTATACTTTTCTTTGCAGATTTGGAAAGAGCATGTTTAAATTGACGTTATTTCAAAATTTCACGAAAAAAATCATTTCAGGATCTTTACTGTATCATATCCCCTTAAAATGAGAGGTACATAAATAAGCGCCTCTACTGGTGAATGTTATAAATTTGCTTTAGAATGAATGTAAAATAATTCTAATTTTCACTTTAAATTATCGTCGTTTCAAAAATTGATATAATGTTGCCAAAGAAATTTTCTGTTTTATTGATATATTTTTTATAGGGTCACCGAGTTCGTTTTCGTGGTATAGATCGCTGAATAGATTCACGCCTAAAATCATAACTTTTATCGACGACGTCGCTATTTTGACGGCGGATTTCATCGAAAAAATCCAATTTTGGCGTGCCTATTCTATGTTTAACTATTTATACCGGCAAAATTAATTTGGTGACCCTATATAAAATTTACACCATTAAAATGGGAATTTCATTGTTTAAAACATATACTTTTTGTAGAAAAATTGTAGGAAACGTTTTCATAAACGCGCAATTTAAAGAAGTTTCATATATTATTTTTCTGAACGTTTTACATGGATTCTATATGAAAACAACATTAACTGATAGATTTTTCAATTGGTAATATTTCAAACAGAAAAATAGCTATACCGAATTTATTTCACCTTGGAATTCAGCTTCATTTGATGCAATTGCATGTAAAATTTCATTGCTCTAACCTTAACGAAGAGAATAATCAATATCAAACACATCTATACATTTTTAGAGAGGGGTTTTATTATGTGAAATGTACGTTTTTATCTTTTTATCGACACATTTCAAAAACTTCAGAATTTGACCTTAAACCTCGATTTTTTAAAATTGTGACCAATCTTTACTTACGACAGGCATTTTCTGATTGCCTTGGTAATACGCTTTCAAATTTATCTGTGAGTGTTTCCGGGAGATTAAAATTTAGAAAATCTCACTTTGGTCACCGCACTATAAAGCTGATTTCCAGTGGGGTGCCAAATATTTATCGATTACAATATAGTAGCCGATTGCATTTCGAGCTTCCTATCAAATCGTTATAACAAAGGCGACAAATACCATCTTGTGACTAATGAAAATCAACTGATATAACAATTTTGATATTCGGATTTTAACTTTTCAAAAAGAAAATCTTTGACACCCTTTTTAAGACTTTCATGATGACAATAGCTTTCAAATTAGCAGGTACATTGTTCCAATCTTTGATTGCTGTACAATAAAAAGTATTTGTAGCCATGCCCTGAACAGGTGGTACAAAAAATTATATTCACTTGATTTTGTATTGTGAGAATGCATATCTCTAATTCTAACAAAATTAATTTTCATATACGATAGACATTTATCAGTCATTATTTTGCGAACATGATTTAAGCACAGTTGCCTTACTCTGTTTTCGACATTTAGAAACCCGATATCTTGAAATACAGAATATTTAATACTTGATCTATAATCTTGATTTTTGATACGAATAATCTTATTTTGTGCCGCTTGGAGCTTGTGCTTCAGTGTTTTATTTAAACCCGAAAACTATGATGAACAGGCATAATCGAATTGGCACTGTATTAAGGCCATGCAAAATGTTTTCCTTGATTTTTCATTTAGACATTGTCTATATCTATATAAAAAAACTAAGTCTAGCGTTTACTTTATTGATAATAACAACTATTTCGCCAGATGTGTTTTGATCAATATTCAATCCCAAATATTTTACTTTTTTTTTACATAAAATGGTATGTCCATTGCATGTTATATTAAATTTTTTTACCCCTTTTCAGTTTTGCTTTCGACCCAAAAATTATACATTCAGTTTTTCCGAGATGAAGTGATAATTTGTTATCCACTTAGCATTCACTAAATGACTTAAGTTCACTATCTAGTCTCAAAGAAATTACACGGGGGTCTTGATGTGCAAAAAGAATTGTACTGTCAGCTGCATATCGAAGTAATTTACAATCCGAACTGATACTTGTTTTCATGTCATTCACATAGCACAAAAATAAGAGAGGCCAAATATACTCCCTTATGGAACACCACGTTTAACGTCAAGAAAATTGGATTCAATACCTTTTATGCCGACTTTTTTGTTTACGATTTGTATGATATGATTGAAACCAATTTATAGATTCAATGCCCATAATTTGGAGCTTTTTGCAAAGTATGTTATGATCGACAGTATGAAACACCTTCTAACATAACAATATCAGTATATAGACCGTTTGCAGTCTGGTCTTTAATATTATCTATCAAGTGTGTAAATAAAGTCTGTTTTTTCTATTTTTTTTTGTAAATTGGACATACTCTAGCAGACTTTATACTTTAATTCATACTACTCCACTTTTAGTATATTAATTGGTAATAAATGTAATTTGTTTTGTAAGAACAGTTGCCCAATCTTTTAAAAAGCTACTAGATGGTACTGCATCAAGCACAGTTCAATTTCTTCAATTCTTTTAATACAAAGTCCTCATTTACAGGTTTTAAACACATTGTGATATTGTTAATGAATACTTTTTCATAGAATTTTTTATGACATCACAACTACATTAAAATATACCTTTTGCTAATGACAGTTTTTGTACCAATGATTCAGCTATACTTGTGAAAAAATTGTTAAAATAAATGACTATATTGTATTGATCATGACAATTTTGACCATCGATATTTAAGACAATTTTTGCTGAATCTTGTTTTTTTTTTTGTATCCGAGGTTTTTAAATTGTTGCCATAATTTTTTGGGATTCTCTTTATTTTCGCATCTTTGGCCATTTTTTGCACTTTGTTCCGAAGTTTACAGTATTTCGAATACATTTGATTACTGCGAGTTTAATTAAACGATGACAAACAAAGATCGCCGAGATTGTTATAGACTAGAGTGACACACACACATTCATCTAGTCTACGAATACATCAGGACAAATACAAAAACACGTCTGCTGCCATCATAACATTTATTCAACACTGCTTACGTCACATTATAATAGCGGGAAAAGGGAAATAACTCATATTTACAAAAACATATATGACCCTACAAATTCAGATATATAACAATATATCGGAATTCATCCAAGGCTCAGTTTGTTTTTTAATCTTTACTTCCTTTAATGGGGCCACTTTATTTAATGTTGTTATAAAAATTTCTCTAAATATTTCCCAGGCTCTATTAACATTTCTACATAAGAATAATTTAGTTTTTTTCAATAAATAATTCACTGCTATATTTGTTAGTTGATCTAATTTTAACAGGATTATTCGAAACTTTATGATAACCGTCTTCTGCTGTTTTATTATTTTTTTTCGCGTACAAAAAATTAAACTGAAACCAACAGGAGCTACCCCAACCTGACTAACTTTGTCAGAACAATTGCTTATGATATGATCTAATAATAACCTGTTGTTATTGGTCATACTAGTGGGTTCATTAAACAGTTGGTCAAGATTATATAAATTTAACAGGTTGGTATATTTGCTATTGTTTTTATCATTTAATAAACATATATTAATGTCTTCAAATATATACAGTTCATTATTTTGTTTAGTCTTCTGAATGGTCGAAAAAATCGGTCTGTTTAGGTGGACGATACACAGCTCCAATTAGAATAGGCTTTGACTTAAGCAATAGGATTTCGGTCCATACTGCTTCGAGTTATTGTTGTGCAAGTCTGTTATGGATAAGAAGGCTATATTATTTTTAATATAAGTACAAACACCGCCACCGGATCTGTTTCTATCAGATCGCACAATATTGTAACCATCGTTGTTTACTTCAGAATTGTTTACAGGGTCGTCTTACCAAGACTCTGAGATAGAAAAGACAACCGCGTTACATTTTTGTGCAATTAAGCGGAGTTCCGACATATTTGGTAGAAGTGATCGAGTATTGATATGGATGAAATGAAGTCCTTTGGATCGAAACGAATCGAAATTTAAGTTGGCACTTATTGGTCTTTTACTGATTATTTCATTCATATTTTTTATCTCATTATATTTTAAATCATCAACTTCATTATAAAATTGCAAGTTCTTTATGACACAGTTGTTACATTCAAAGCTGAAAGTAGTTTCTGTTACCCTTTTTATAAGAAATTTTCAAAATTTTAATTTAAATTTTTGTTGTCCTTTACTGATCGTAATTTAATACATTTTGTCCTTAATTTTAACAATGATTTCAGACAGATGATGCCAGCGATGAGCTAAGTCAAACATTTGTCCCTGGTTGAAAAGACATTAAAAGATCTTCTGATTTGAAAGTACTAGGTCCATTTTGAACTTGACCTAGTCACACGTTCCTTGAGTGGTTTCCTTAAAATATTATATCCGACAAGTCCGTTGCTAATTCATGATAGACGCCTGCAAGGAACATAGTTCAAAATCGAACCCTATGGGAAAACATGCACAATCAAAGGCTCCTCTCAACAATTTGGCCAGTTGAAACAGTTTTGCCCTTTAGTATGCTAAAAGTCCGGACAAATCCATCATGACTGCAAGCGGGAAACAGCTTGATATTGGACACTATTAAAAAAAACATTCTACGATCGTTTCTTAAGCCACGAAACCAATCGGAACCAAACTTGATTACAATAGTCCCTGGCTGGTCCCCTTTACAATGTTTCCGGCAAGTCAACACCTAATCAAAGATAGTCACCAGTAGGGAATTAAATAATTTAACATTGAACCCTATATGGGAAGTGCGTACCAAGATCTTCTTTAATTATTAATTAGTCACAATTATCCCTAAGCGGTCCCTTCCAAAAAAGGTTTTTGGCAGACCAACTTTATCTACACCTTTAATTGTAAATATAGAATATAATTGCACCCTGTGGCCAATTTGAAACATAATTTATTATTTGACTCTGTTGAAAAAAAATTATAAGATCTTCGCTGAAACTACCAGCCCATTTAGAACTAAAGATACTATGTTCCTTAGATAGTCCCATGTAAAACACCGGCAGGGATCTGAGTAAAGTTTGAATCCTACGGAAAACACATTCAAAGATTTTAGTAGGCTTTCAGCTTTCACAAGTTGATATTGATCGTATTGCTTCGGCCGTTGAAAGCAAAATTTTAGACTGTATCGGTGACATTATAGAAGCCAAAAGTAAAGATAGACAAATTAGAAACTAAAAATAAGAGTCTGAGAAATGACCTTGACGCCCTCGATCAGTATGGGAGAAGGAGTCTGATAAGAATATCTGGTGTTCCCTAGGAGGAAGGAGAAGATTCAGAAACTACAACATCTATAGTCCGTAATTTGATCCAAACAATTGACCCAGAGTACTCTCCCAATGATATAGAGAGATCACATCGTACTGGTAAGATTGATCAACATCCTAGTAAACCGAGGCAAATTATAGTGCGGCTTCGCAACCTTCTTGTTAAAAGAAGAATAATGAAGAGTCGTAAAGAACTGAGAGCCACCCGTGTCTACAAAAACGTGTACATAAATGAGGACCTTACTCGCTTACGTAATCAACTTTATTATCATGCAAGAAAACTGGTTTCCAGAAAAAAAGTAAACCAAGCTTGAACAATGAATGGCAGAATCTTTATTAAAGACAAATCAGATACCATTCACGAAACTAACACCATGGATGATCTGCTGTCTGTAATCCGCGAATTCGACCCGCTTTACCATGTTTCTGTAACATAGTCGATAAGTGCACATTGATGTCTACATTGACTAAAGAATTAAAGTCTTTTTTGTACTCATTAGTTAACTATAATCTGTTGTTATTGTTTATCCCGAAGAGTTTTGTTCAGGTTATGTGTATCAATAACATGTTAT
>MJUU01058430.1:71933-94661 GCA_002080025.1 Modiolus philippinarum | reverse complement strand
GGGTTGAAAAGGTATAACAACCTTTAAAAAAGGGTATTAGTCTAAACAATGAATTGCAGAACAACATTGAAAAGGGGTTGAAAAGGTATACCAACAATAAAAAAACGGTGAGACAAGGGAGAAATTACTAAAAATTGGATGAAAAGGGAAGAAAATATAAAGAATACCATTGAAAAAGGGGTAAAAACATATAAAACATCCGAAAGACCATGCCCGAGTCGTTCCGACTAGTGAAAATACCCGACTTCCGGTTCACAATGTGGGGCTACGCCCACTTCCGGTCACGCATGTACATTTTAGTAAGGTGAAACCACATCCCTGCGGAGTCACGTGTTGTTCCAACACGCAAATTCCTATCAATAGGCCCGTATAGGGCTTCAAACAAAACCACTTCCGGTTGCGCATGCGCAGTAAAAACACTTCGTGTTCCGGTCACGTGACTTCCGCTTCCGGTCACGTGACTTCTATCACGTGACTTCCGCTCTTTGTCACTTCCGGTGACGTCACTTCCGGCAACACCTCGCACCACCTCGTCAAATACTAAGCGAACTGTCCCCATATACTACTTCAGCAAGATAGCCCAAGGAGCCTATTCTGCTTGTAAAACACTCTCTCAATATGGAAGAAAAATCAAACTCAAAACTTCCTGTATGATTTGGAAAAAATGTACTTCAGTAGTCATCGGCAGTAGTAATGACAGACCGGTATACATTTTTGTACCTTTAAAATCTTCAGATCATTATATTCCAAAGCCAATTTAACGGATTCATGCAGAATATCCTGTCGATATACCGATATTTCGTTAAAAAACGAGGATGAGAAATTACCAAAGTAATAAGCTGTTTGAGGTTCATATTTCGGTATCGAATGTAAATTTCTTGTAGAGAACTTTTCAGATAAAAATTACAATTTATGAAATCTGTAACATTGGTGTAAAAGTTTTGGTTTGTTGGGAAAGATATGTTCATTAGATTCGTCAAGAGTAGAACAAAGGCGTGCATTCGTTCATGTTTAGATATAAATACACCTCGTTTAATGGTGCAAGAGGAACCTTGCTGTCAAGAAAAGGGAAATTAGTAGTGAAATCAAAATCAACCCTTTTATAATAAATTAAAGTTTTAATTTTACAAGAGTAAATGGTGATAGTTAGATTCAAAAGAGGGTATTTTTGTTTGAATCAATGTTTGCCGCATTAAGATTCAGTTCATGATGCCATTATCTAAAACCGGGGGATTGTCAATAGTATGGATATCGGCAATATATCTGATGTAATTTCTGAAAATTGAAATATGTGTATCACTGCTTGTACGGTTTTATTTTGTAGTTTTTTTCATGAAGTGCCATTCGTAACAGAACAGGAAACGATCTGCAATGAAAGGTGCACAATTTGTACCAATGGAAATTCCAAAGAAATATTCATAGACAATGATGCTAAAACGAACAAAAATATCGTCTAGAACAAGATTCAGCGCCTACTTATGTCAGGGTCAAGGAATAATTAATATCGTAAGTGATTTAAGAGAAAAATCCTGGCTTTTTGTGACAAAAATGAACTGCACATCAGTAATGTGTTTGTAGACGATCTGCATCGCGCTCATTAAAAATCCAAAACCGTTCTCTGCTTAGATCTCATTTATTCCTCCTGGTGAAAGTCTGTGATTTCTTTCAACATTTGGAAGCCCAGAGGGAACCCCGGGGTATAGAAATAGGACCTAGTATCTTCACCTTGCGGGGTATGACCCCTCCTAAAGGGGACTTTCCCCGAGGGAACCCCGGGATATAGAAATAGGACCCAGTCCGTGGTTGTGCGGAATGAATAAATACACAACCCACCTTTCGGATAGGATGTAAACTCAGATCTACGTGTTGGAAGAAATGCCACGCTTCCTGCACGTTAAAGAACCCTTGTAGCAAGCTCTTTTTTGAGTGGTCCGTAGGTGATCGGCTACAAGGCTAAATTCCCCGCCCCTTTCGATTTCACCCTACTTTTCCAGTGGCAGTCAGAATTTCCCGTCCCATGACCCTTTCCATACCCCAAAGTGATTATTTATTAACAAACTTGTTCTCGTCTTGATATAGCTGAAATATTGCTCAGTAGACGTTAACAATATTCGATCAATCAAAATTTGGACTATCATCAACCATGCTATCTCAAATTATCATAATACAGGTAGCCTTAAGATCGAAAAATCTATAATTCAAATGTAATTGAAAAACTGAAATAAAGCTCATAATGTTTCAAAATATAAATTACCCAATTAAAAATTAAATTTTTATGTCCAGTGAGCAATATGTCAGCTATATCAGAACAAAAAAGCAGTTCAATTCAAAAACACCAGAAAAAAGAGAAAAAAAAGTTTAATTGCCACATGAAACATGGGCAAGAACAGGAAATAGAGCCTTCCTTTGGTGAGAGATATAGAAGGGTCTTGGTTTTGTATGGAACAGTTTGTCTTCAATGGTTTGCAGCCAGGCTTTGAAGTATTGAATACTTCTATACAAACAGGGTATTCCTTACCCACAATCGACAGCACTGCAGACGGAGCACCTGAACACAGATTCGGGTGGCGAGTTTGATAGTAGGAATAGTTGTGAAAACCTGATAAGCAAAACAAGGACAGTAGAATAACGAAGGAACAAAGCACAAGATTACATAAATCAAAGTCCAGAATCAAGGCAAAAGCAATATAGGGATTGCAAAAGGACGAGAAGTTGAGATATCCTGTATGCGAATTAAAGAGGAGCTATTTTTTTTCCAAATCAAATTGCTGATTTTACTTAAAATGTTCTTACTTGATATCCATGGCATGGTTACGTGGATTTTACTGGTGATGATTTTGGGTGAATATTTTCCACGAACTAGTGTGCCATCCGCTTTTGTCCAACTTAAAGATATTCATTCGTTCCTGTAATTTTTAAATTCTACTGAAACAAATATTTAGTTATTTCTGATATTTTGCTACTTACGGCCCATATTACCTCCACTTGCTCAATTGTATATTTTAATTTATCTTCCAAATGTTATATTTTTTATCTACTATGAAAAGACATACTGTCAGAACGGCCAACTGCGGATTAACTAGAATTTTATTGAATTGATTTAAGGTCTTTGTCAACAAAACTATGATAATATTACCGGTTTATTTTTGTATTGGCCTTGTTATTGGTCAAAGGATGACTGTACTGGCCTGAGGCGAAGCCGAAGACCAAAACAGACATCTGAGGGCAAATAACAATAAAAATTCACACAAAAATTCGTAATGCTATTCATATTTATCATATGTTTTGAACAAAATACAGCTGTTTTGAATATACGATACAGATTCAATTATGTCACCTTTATATCTACTCTAAATGGCACACCCTTTTCACACCCTTAGACCCTGTTGGCATCCGACAAATGTACATAGTTAAAAATGTTAAATTTTAGATTAATCCATTTTCATTTTACCAGTTACAATTCGTTTGATTCAAGTTCTTTTGAAAGTCCTTTACAGAATATTTCACAAAAACACGTAGTCGTCTTCGAATGTTTTAGTACTTGACCATCTCGCTTTTTCAAGTAAATACAAAAACTGTTTTATGTTTACAAACACACATTTTTAACCAATGCAATCCTGAAAACCAGTGGTTTCATCAAGTTATTGATTTTCTTGAATTTTATATGTAACCTTCAATAGAAACCTACGAGACGTTCCGGAAGAATTATATTAGCCCTGATCGGAATAATGCCAATACAAGGAAAATCGATATTGACCTACTTTTCCTGTATTGGCCGAGTCCGTGCTATGATGTTATAAGAATAATATACTCTTAATATCAAGAACGGTTTAGAGTCCGATACTCCTATATTTTAGCAAAATCTGTTCTAGGTCCAAGGCCCATAACTGTAAAAAAATAATGGACCGGAACCAAACTCAAACTTGATCTGTAATTCATATTGGTACTCACATAGAAATTATACGCTTAATATTTTGAACGGTTTAGAAAAAAAGTCCGGAACCCCTATATTTAAACATAATTTGTTCTAGGTCAAAGACCAATTACTCTGTCAAAAATTAATGGACTGGAACTAAACTCAAACTTGATCTGTAACTCATAAACCGAAATATGTATAAAAAGTGACACAGAACAAAGTACCAATAGGATCTAGAGAGAAAAGCCAATATTGGCTTAGGACAAAGCTATGCAAGAGTTAGATACTCCTTAGTTGTAAAATTTTAGATATTGCAAGAATTACAGATAACAAAATACCGTGGTTACTGTGAATTTAGGATTTTGCATATGCGCATTTCGACAACTTATGTCTCATCATGCAGTGCAGATCAAACCAAAACATTTGTAAATCCATGAACCAAAATATGTGGAAAAGCTGATAGAGAACAAATTACCAATAAGATTTAAATGGGAAAGCCAAAAACAGCAGCTAAGGATGCAGAGATATGCAAGAGGGAGATACTCCTTAGATTTTAACAAAATTTTCTTAAATTAAGATATTGCAATTTTTCAAATAAAATCGGTTTTTGGGCCAGCACCGAAGCACTGGCTACTGGGTTGGAGCATATCCCAGTCCACCAGCAGTGGCATCGGCCAATTGGTAACAAATAACAAAATACCGAGGTTACTGTGAATTTAGGTTCTGCATATGCGCATTTCGACAACTTATGTCTCATCAGTGCAGATCAAATCAAAACATTTGGAAACCCATGAACCGAAATATGTGCAAAAGCTAAAAGAGAACAAATTACCAATAGGATCTAAATAGGAAAGCCAAAATCAGCCAAGGACAGAGCTATGCAAGAGGAAGATACTACTTAGATAAGGGAAACAACAGAAACCGCAAGATTTACATCATTTGTTGGACTAACATCTCGAATTTAACTCATATGTTATCTCAGAACTATAATTTACATCAAAAGGGACGACAATAATATCAAAACTATCAATTTCCCTAACATGGACAGTAATATTCTACACTGTTCTAATTTCTCCTGCTTACGAAGAGTATATTTCACAGGTGATTCGTAACGGAGGGGCTGGTACCAGCTCTGCAGAATTTCTCATTAGGCACAGCTCTCTCGATGACCGGCTTTTTAATCAAGGCCATACGATACTTTAAGAATTTCTTTAAAAATATCAGTCCTTTGTGGAAAAAATGAAGTTTCGGTCTGAACTGTGATTAAAGGTTCATTTTTACTTAATACTGGGATGAACATTTCTTTACTCTGTCGACCTTTCAATATCAATTGCTGTTGATTACTACCGGACACGGCAACAAAGGAAGGGGAGGTCTGGAGCGCAATAAAACCAATTCAACCCGCCTTTTCGTTTGAAACCGCTGTCGGGACTATTGTGGTCGAGTTGTACCTTTTGGATAACCGCTTTTGACAACTCTGTTCGGTAATTTTGTTATTACCCTACGGAAAGAAAATGTGAGAACTGGGTAGACAAAAAAAATCGTAATTCAATTGCATTCAGAAGATTTTATTTTTTCATGCCATAATTACATCATACATAATGTTAGCAGTCTTTGCATTTACAATGTTAGCTCAATTTGATATAATTCAAAAAGGTAGCCGAATTCTCGAACACATACTCATAACATTCATTAGATGTATAATGTTTTGACCAATATGATAGCTTTCACTCCATTCTTTATCGTGTGTCTGGTCCCTGGCCTAGTTGATTCAATCATATTTCATTTTCTTCAAAATGAGATTCCTTTTCGCCTGAAAAATATCAATCGAGAGTGTAAAGTGATACCTGTACTTATATCACCTTTGAATAATACATTTTATATACTTTTTACACCAGAAAGCTTTTGTTACTTAACGAGTAAATACAGAAATAAAAACAGGCATATAACGCATCTTTGTATAATATAAAGAACATCCTCGACTTTTACTTTTGTAGTCACTTTTTATCATTATGTATAACATTTTTTGAAATGTTTTTTGGTTTCAAAATGATATAATTTTCGACATAACTACAGGAATGCGCAAAATTAATTTATCATTTACTTGAAGCTATAACACGACGTAACACGACCAGCCAACATAAAGACGCAAATGCAGCGAGATGCATGAAGCCGGGCATTCCTTCAAACACATGAATTTGAGATTACATCCCATCACTAGGATGGGTTGTGTATTTATTCATCTGCGGATACCCAGTTCTTGAGGGATAGTAGCCCGCAGCTTGCAATCTATATCCAGGGGATTGTTCTGTGTAAATCCGTCTAGGCAAGTGCATACTATACCCAGCAATCTGGAATTACAAGATCCTATTTTTCTATACCACGGGATACCAACAGGGGTTTCAACATTGTGCGTCAGTAAAATGATTAGGCTTTTACATTTGAATATCCCCAAGAAAGTGTTACATTGAGAAAATCCAAACCTGAGAGAAGAATAAAAGTTATAAAGGTGTAGACCAATGTAATCATCGTTAACATTGTGATTTATTTCACTGAAGTTGAATAAATATATCATGAGATATAGCAAGTTGCATACTTATCGAGTATTTTTTCCAATAAAAGTATATGTTGGCAGCAATAATCTTTGTTGTAACTAAATAAGGTGAAGTGCACCAAATTGAATACTCCGTAGATTTTTTTTTAATTTTTGGTATATGGATAGATTACTTAAAACTACATTTGAAAATGTAAAAAATAATGGGGTCACCGGATAAACTTTTTTGCTATAGCTTGTTAAAATAACCATCACATTTCATCAAATGTATATATAGAATATACAGGGAAATTCACAGAAAATAGTCTTTTGTGTTCCTTTTTTTATTGATTTTCTCATTAATTTGTCCGTAACTATTTTTTGAACAAGACCAATTACATGTCTGGACCTGCGACACCGTCATTCATGTTCAACTGAGAAAGTGTTTTTTTCCACACAACAGAATGTCATGTATAGTTTGCCAATTCAAACAAGTATTCATTTACCTTATTAACAACACATTCTTCAAATGCAAGTAAAATTGAGATTATATAAAGTTCAATTCTATTACTGTACAATGTAATAGAAAAAAAACAAGGATAATACACAAAAAAAAAAATTTAAAACAAAACAAAAAAAAAAACAAAACAAAAAAAAAACAAAAACAAAAACTAAATGTACAAAGTTGAACAAAGTATAAAATGAAAATAGTCTATATCTCTTCAGCAAAGGTGAAAAACATACCTGAGTTTCAAATGAACACATACTTTGAATCTTTATGAGAGAATATGTGAAAGCAATGCAAAAATTCAAGAATAGATGTCTATGATCAGTGCGTTCAAAACTCTGCAAAGTCTCTGGACAAAAACCGAGTACATTTGACATTTTTTAAACAAAACTGGCCTAAAAGGGAGTTGCACATCATCAATGTGTTCAAACAACAGTGCAAACTTTCAGAAGTATTTAGTCAGAGATGTGAATGTTTTAGATTACACAAACCAGGCACTGTAATGTTAAATATGCTGAAAAAAATGACTAAGTTCAACAATGGATAAATTCGACAATTTGTTTTCTTCAAATCTCACCAAAAGGGGAGGTGCACATCTTCAATGTGTCCAGAACAATTGTACAAAGTTTCTAAAGCACCAGGTATAAGGTGTATGAGTTTTCAGATTACACAAACTCAGTACCGTAGTGTTAAAATTTGATGAAAAAGTTCAACAACAAATAAATTCGACAATTTTTATTCAAATCTCACCAAAAGGGGAGGTGCACATCTTCAATGTGTCCAAAACAACTGTGCTAAGTTTCAGAAGTATCGGGTTAAAGGAATTTCGAGCAGATTCATGCAATGAAAGTCCTTGACTACCGGATACGTTTTCGAGTTATGCTATGTAGAAGGTCAGAAAACATTTAAAAATTGTAAATTTTTTTGCAACGTCATGTGACGTCCAATAAACTGCAACGTTTTTTAGGTAGCGTTCTTCGGGAAGTGGAGTATCATGACTGTGAGAAGTAACATACATGAAGAACAACAAAAAATCATCAATCAATACTTCAAATGAAATATCTGGTATATATATCTTAATTTACAAACACTTGCGAAATCTGACAAAAAGAATCGAAATTAATTTTGACATAAATATAAGGCACTTAAATATCCCGCGTTCGTCCGTTTCGGTTCGGTGATATAAGAAATAAAAGTTTTATTGCGGAGAAAATGGAGATATTTTGTACCCCCGTTTTCTACATATCACAATAGATCAAGATATTACAGCATGTTAATTGACTAAACAACGGAGCAAATAGGGAATTTTCGGTATATTTGACAATCTTAACATGTTCCATGGACGGATCAAGACTTCAACTGTCAAATTTTTGAAATCCTTGATCCATTTTGTTTCAATAAACTGAAAGTCCTTGATTTCAGTGCGTGTCCTACTGTTACGATTTATATACAAAGAAACACATATAATAGATATAGCATTCTCTTGATGTTTTTAGACAGTAAATATCTATTTTTTTAAATTTAATTTGTAAACATATTTATTTTGTCGATTAAACACATTGGATTAGACAAAAGTTTCATCAACAACATAGTCCAACCATGACACTTTCTAATCAAGGGTCTGTCACCAATATTTTTTAAAATCACATACACACACGCACAAACACACATGGGCGGATCCAGGGTTTGAAAGTTAAGTTAAAAGATACATTAGAACAGCTCACAAAACATTTTCCATGGCAGAGTAAGATATGCTTACTAATGTCTTAACTTGTAAAGCGTTCGAACAATTGCATATGATGCTTCCCTGTGTACAAGTATCATGCGCTACTGTACTGAAACTAGAAAAACTGTTAGCAATGCTCACTAATATATACCCCGCTCCCCCATTTTATTCCAGAAATAAAAATATATATAAAACAAGATCAAATCAAATTTTCAAATAGATGGTGCTAAATGGCAATGTATACTGAACATTCTGTGAAAGTTTCCATACATTTGTTAAGTGGTCTAGGTGGATTGTAGCCACCGAAAGTAAGTACCCTATGGCGGACGGACAAACGAACGGACGGAAGGACACCATAATCACTATATACCGCCTCGCTAAAACTGGGGTATAAAAAGAAACGATGAACGTCTTCATCAGACAGGCTATAACATAAACCACGAACAAGTCATAGATGAAACAGTACGAAGAGTTTCGGAGTGAAATGGGATTATATTTCCGAAACTCTTCGTACTGTTTCATCTACATCTATGACTTGTTCATGGTTTATGTTATAGCCTGTACACATACATGTAAAGTGTCTGATGAAGACGTTCATCGCTTTCTACATGTACTACCTTCAAACCACTATTCGGAAAACTAAAAAAGTTTTATGCAAGTGACTCCTTTTTCACCAGTAGCTACTAAACAGTATTCATGGTACTCTATAGTTATTTGCAAGTGATATTAATCGATCAGAGAGCTACTAACTTTCTTCCAATCACTACTCAAAAAGAGCTTTTTGCGAGGGGTTTTGCGACTCGATCTCTCAACACATACATGTACCAGCAGTTATAAGACTATTCTTTTCAGTGGTCCTTGTTATAATATGTTTTTTTTTTTTTTTAAAGTTTAGCCATTTAAGAAGTTAATCCAAACGTTGCATATTGCAATGCAATTTCTATACCCTGGTTGGTTATTTACAAGAAATGTATAATGCAACACAACCAACCAAATATTATATGTTATCAAGCGCATTTGGTCAGATATTGCGATTTAAAAGGCGCAAAAACTTCGAAGCGGGAGCCTTAAGAAGTTTAAAGTCTTCTTACTCGCTGTAACTGGCCAAATTGTGATTGATAATTAATTTGTGCGAAGTGTCGAACGAACAAATGTCGATCGTTGTGTTTTTAATGCTACGAAACATTTACTTCACCATTTGAATACACACTACAAAGACTTGTTACTGATTTTTGTAACTACGAATGGGAACATGCGTGACCTAAATAAATACCGCTATAATTTAATTCATATACATTAATACATGTCCTTTCCATATTAACACGGTTATCACTCCGAGACTCCTGGCGGGCTGACGCCTCGGGCTAATATGGGTCGAGGGATGATAACCGTGCTGATATGGAAAAGATCATGTCTTAATCGTTTTATTATATACTTCCAATTAGGAGTTCTCATCATACCCGGGCTGAAATAGACATATCACCGGGCTGAGAACGAGGCAGTCTGATATGACCATATCAGAGCGGGTATGTTGATATGGACTGTTTACTTCCAGCTATATATCATATGCAAAATAGAACAAATCTTCGCTGAGTATGTAATAAATAATCATATAACATTAATCACTAATTGATACTCAAAGGAGTAAATACATTACTGACTAGACAAATTTATTAACGTAATGTTATAATACGCTTCTCAACACTTGTACTTATATAAACTTTAAATGTCATATTTATATATAGATCGTATACACATCTGACATGTTTATCGTATGTTTCATTTTAAACCAATAAACATCTTATAACTTTAGGTCAATGGGCGTGTTTTCCCGTCAGTTTTTTAACATCGTTGAGTGTATGGTCTTCCAAACGTCTAGATTTTATCTGCACTGAAGAGACATAACTTGTCGAAATGCGCATATGCAGAATTTAAATTCACAGTAACTTCGATATTTAGCTATTATATAACAACATTGATTCATTTTCTATAACCTTTAAAAACAATTTTCATTCATAAAACTGGAAATATATTTTTGCATTGATATCAATTGTTAAAATAAGCAATTGAGCCAATGAAAGGGTTTTATTTAAGGTCATTTTTGCACAAATGAAATTTACCATCATCAAACAAAGAAACAAGCATGGCAGTGAAACAGAAAAATTTTACTGATTGAAATTATAATACTTACGATATTGATGATATTTGAAACATTTTGATGACCATATACGCAAAATGGGAAAGATGATATACATTGGTTGCTCAGTCTCGTGCCCACTGATAAACTGGTATTTATCTGTCATTAATCCTGAGTGTCTTGTTTTACTGCATTTAAGCATTTTATAGTAGTTTCCGCAAATTTTATTCTTGATGTCACAAAATTTAATTTTTATATAAATATTAGTATTTTTTGGTTTGGCAAAGCTGAAGAATTATCACAGTAACGGAATAGAAATCTTATCTTTTGATAACTTTTTTTTTATTATATGCATGTTTCTTGAATTCTTTAATGCATGTTAAAGACTGGGTTTTTCATATCTTTTTCAAATGATATACCATCGGCTTATATTTTTTCATATGCATTTAAAAAAAATGTGCTGTGCAAGTTTTTAAAAAATTCACATGGTTTACAAATTGTATCGAAAATAAAAAGCTGAACATTTCATCATTCCCTAATAATGTAAACGTAACATAATTGTGATCAAGGAATGTCATTTACATCAAATTACAATTTCTTGCTGGTCAAATGAAAATGACAATTTCATTACCTTTATAATTGACTACGATTTCTTGCCAACCAATGAAAATTTTTCAAGCTTGTGACGTCACGGCGGAAACTCGTCTAGTTTTCCTCCTTTCAATTTTAGAAACGTATTCAAAATGCATTTATGCCATAGATATACAGATAACATTATTTTATTCCTGTCAATTCCGTATACGGAAGGACATCTGTATAGTAAAAACGCGAAATTTTGGATATATAAAACCTAGTTGCATAAATCTCAGCTTTTTGTCACATTTATCTTTTTCAGATAAGATTATGTATACCTGTAGATATTTTGTTGCATTCGCAAAATAAAAAGTTTGATCTAACTGATGACAAAACATTGATTATAATGAAATCTGAAGCATATAAAAATATCTTGCTAAACAAAATTTATTTTGATGGAAAATGCTTCCAAAATATGGCGATAGTTTTTTCGTATGTTTATTGTACTATAGATAGACGGGACAGAGAAAGGGGAGGTTTGGTACGCATAAACATGTTTAACCCTAACGCTGGCTTTTGCTAGTGCCGGTACCAAGTGTGGCTGTCCCGAGTTCCTATCGTTGTTTACGTTTGTCTTTTGTTTTTTATTGTTGATCTTTTCTTGTGCAGTTCCTTGGTATATCATGGCATGTGACTGTGTTTTTCGGCCATTGTAAGTGTTTCCTGTTGTCTTTTTATTCTATAGTAATAAATGCAACAGTAAGGGCTACATTTGTACAATGAAGAATGCTAGAGAATATTGTAATGACACACAAGACTTGCACTTATAACAGTCAAAATTTAAAGCAAACAAAATCTTTTAAGTCGCTTGAAATGAGCTTTTATACTGAATATTTTAAGCAAATTGAGGATATGTCATGTTACCAGAATGACTTTTGTATCCGTTTTTATATAACTTACATAATTTACACGTATTCCTACAGTTGTCCATTGCCCATTGAAGAAATTTTTCATCATGGCAGGCAAATTCGTAATATACACAGTCCTCCAATATATCAAGGCAATTCATAACCTGACCCCTTCCTGGACCAATTAGCGAAGACTGTCCTGTAAATAAAATAAATGAAAGGATAGAAATTTGGTTTTATATAAGAACAAAATTGATAAAACATCATTTTTCCTTTATGTATCGTTTTGCCAAAAGGTATTTTTATGTCAATTTCAGGCAACATATTGTCGAAATGCTAATCTAAAGAACTGCTAGTCTGATTTCTTTATTGTTATCGATTTCATTATATAATCACATAAACATACCTTCTGATGTGAAACTATTAATTAGGGAATAATAGTAGGTGTGCCGTGAAATATGCCAAAATATGTCCCGATGTTAGAAAACATAATGCACGACCCGAAGGGGAGTGCAATTATGCCCTTGGGCATATTGTATTGAAAATCCACTATTATTGTAATTATTATTACTCTGAATGTTTTTCTTAAATATTTTGAAGTTTACTTCATGTAATGAAATTAGTCATGAACATAATCAGAAAAGACTGCGACAAACCAAGAACAGATGCTGGTCATGTTTATTAGTTTGTTAGAGACAACTGCAAAATAATAAATTATCTTTATAATTCAAGTTCTGTAGTAAGTTAACATTAATAGTGCTCAGATAACCAAGAATGAAATTGTTGTCTATCAAGAAGAACGCTCCTCCAACTTATCATCACGTGACTGTCGAGTAGCATCCCAAGGCATAGTAAATATGTTATATGCCGATGCATATTATACGTATGCTATAAATTCTTTATAACAATATGTCTAAATAGCGGAATTGCAATTCAAAGAAACTTTCTTACATGAAGAGTAATACTATGAAATATTAATGAATACAAGACGCATTTCTTGCAAAAATATGATCACACTCACTACTGTCTTGATATGTAATGCATCTGCAGTATTTATAATCCCAAACTAGTTCTTGTTTTTTTAAGTTCTTCCAGACTTAAAGGTTTGGGTATCCTTAAATCGGTTTGACCCTACCGCTAGCTTTTGCTAGTGCTGGTACCAAATCTGGTTCTCCCGAGTCCCTCTAGTTATTTATGTTTGTCTGTAGTCTATTTTGTGTTTTTTGAAGTGCAGTTCTCCTGTGGGTTGTGGCTTGTGATTGTAGTTTTCTGCCATTGAAGGTGTTTACTGTTTTCTTGTCTTTTTAATTAAACTGTAAACAAGACTGCCTCATCCGTTACTTGAACAGTTATCTTAATTTTCAATTCCAGTTTAATTAATTTTAAATTACAGTAGGGACGAGGGAAGAGTAAAACATACTTATGAAGTCATCGGATTTATTTTACTTTATCAACGTCTTAAATAATATATATGATAAATTATATTATATTTTAGTTTTAAGATAAATAAAATGAATTCAAATAAACAAGAAAAGTGGATATATAATTTGTATATAGTTGTATATTTGACATTGAAGAACGCTTAGTATAGTTGAAGACTGGTGGATTAGTTTAAAATCCAGTGAGCAGATTTATTAAAAGAAGAACAATTCAATTTAAAACAGGAAAGAAAAAAAAATGTAAACATGTTGTGTTAATACAATTTCATATTTTGCTTAAAATAAAGCGCATCTAATAGGCCAAGAATCAAAAGTGTACTATATTGAGCCTGTACCAATTTTTGATATTTATCCTTGGACTCATTATATAGAGGGAAAGTAGTGATGCTCATGTATTGCCACATCACATTAAAAAAAGTTCATACATCATATAGTTACCTTTGATCCCTTGATTAAAATTCAATATGTGGACCTGATCATGCTTATTGATATGGTCATAATGCAATGAATATTATGTCATTTATTTTATGTTTGACCCCTCCGGATAAAAGCCCCCGATTAAATTCAATCATACACAAAGGTATTATTATGAAAATCAATTGAAGAATGATAAATTTGAAAACGTGTATGTGATTCGACGTTTTTAAATAATAACACGTAATTGATTTTAAATTGAGTAAAATATTTACACCTGACTTTCATTTCAAGTACCTGTATACTTATCGTATACATAACATATAAAGGGATATGGAGTAAATATACATGGGAAAAAATCCCCATAAATACATGGTAAGAATAAGCAAAAAAAATATTAATTGTTTGCTGGTTTTCAAAGGGATTGAAGA
Source organism: Modiolus philippinarum (assembly GCA_002080025.1). Classification (NCBI taxonomy): domain Eukaryota; kingdom Metazoa; phylum Mollusca; class Bivalvia; order Mytilida; family Modiolidae; genus Modiolus; species Modiolus philippinarum. The sequence continues at coordinate 80,076 of MJUU01058430.1, read as the reverse complement.
CCTCATTAAGCAATTTGATATAATATACTGGCTGTCATATAGCAAGCCTTAAGATACCGAAGATACTGTGAATTTAGTTCCTCGATATGGCCATTTCGGCAATTTGTGTCTCCTAATTGCAGATCAAATGAAAAATGGTTGATTGATTGGTTAAAATTAAGATGAGCAAATTTATTAGGAAAAATCAATTAAAACAGGAAAGAACTAAATATACTGTGATTATAGCTCACTAAATGATTCCTCCCACTCCCCTAGATTAGATACATTACATTCACTGATTTAAAAGTTCCAGATACCATACAAGCACCCCTAATGACAATGGCTAAATCAATGTACATCTATGTGAAACCCCAAAACTGGTTAGACCAAAATCTACAATAGGAAGTGAACTGTGGCAACATGTAATAAAGATTCTCTAAAAGTTTCATCAAATTGCGTACATTGGATTAGGAGGAGTTGTGGATACCATACCAATAACCCCCCCCTACTAACCATGCATGGCTATGGCAAATCCAAGACCAAAATCTACAATAGGAAGTGAACTGTGGCAACATGTAATAAAGATTCTCTAAAAGTTTCATCAAATTGCGTACATTGGATTAGGAGGAGTTGTGGATACCATACCAATAACCCCCCCTACTAACCATGCATGGCTATGGCAAATCCAAAACAGAGGCTCACATGAGTGTGTATCGCTCATATGGCTGCTGATTTTATTCGTGGAATACTTTTAAAGATAATGCCAATAGCCACAAACTTTTAAGCGGACTAAAAAAGGACTATTTTGATGAACATTCGATAAAATTGTTCAAGCTGTTTTGGAAAAGATTTCTGAATACATTTCTGATGGGGTACTATGTTAAACTTTGTTCCCCATTGGTGGCCGTCTTGGATAAGGTAAGAACATGAAGATCACTAATTTTCAAGGGGCCAACCCAAGAGATCTCAAAGATAATTACAAGTCACAAACTTTTAAAGGGACTACCCAAGGACTATTTTGATGAACATTGAATGAAATTATTCAAGCTGTTTCGGAGAAGATTTTTTGAATACATTTCCGATTGGGTCCTATGTTAAACTATGCTCCCCATTGGTGGCCATCTTGAATTAGGTAGAAACACGAAAATCACCAATTCAGGGACAAATCCATGAAATATAATGGCTACATTTGTATTAAAATCTTTACGCAGTTCGAGAGAATTTTTTGAATACTAGTACTGTTTCCGCTCGAAACGGTGAAAATGCTCGCCAAAGGCTCGTATTTTCCAGCGTTTCTAAGCTTATATTGCGTTTATGTCAAGTCAATGTACTGTATTCTTTTTCTCCATTATTTGAAATACAGGTCAAAATCGTGACGATTCAACGAAAAAAGGACAATAACTCCTTTATGGGTTATCACGTTTTCTTCAAAATAAAATAATAGATAGATCTTACTTCGTTTATCATTTTTGCGGTAAAACTTTATCTGTATCTCCTTTCATTTGCAGCTTATATTTGATGAAAAGTAACCAAAACAAAGATGAAAAAAGGGAAAGGAAAAAGAGTAATTACTGCAAGAAGGGTTATCGGATATTCTCCAAAATTGCAGAAAAGGTAGATTTTATCAGGCAAACCATTTTTACCCCGTCTATCTGTAACGGTTTTCGAATTATTTTCAAAATCAGCAATTTACCCCTATGTTATATTTACAGTAATTCAGGGTATGCTTGCCAACCGATTGTATCGAAAGGAGGAAACTTTGAAGAGAACTCGACAATGAACATTGTTACAAAATTTCAAACCATTTTGCCTCGTAGTTCCAGAGGAAAAGATTTTCGAACAAAGTTAACCGACGGACGACGACGACTGACAACGACGGATGCCAAGTGATGGAAAAAGTTCACATGACTTTCGGATAGGTAAGCTAAAAATGTGTTAGATCAAAGATTTAAATAGGAGATTCACTTTAGCATGATATCATAAAGATTCTCTGAAAGTTTCATCAAATTCCATCCATTTGTTAATAAGGAGTTGCGGATATCAAACCAGTACCCCCTAATAACAATGCATGGGTAAGTCTATGTATGTAACCCTAAAACACGGTCATATCAAAGTTTTATTTAGGAGGTGCACTATGGCATTATGTGATAAAGAATCTATGAATTTTTCATCAAATTCCATGGATTGGTTAATGAAAAGTTGCCGATAACATACCATTACCCCTTGATGACAATGCATAGCAAAGGTCATGTATGGTTATTGGAAAACAAAAAAAAACAAGAAATTGTAAAATCAAAATCTGAAATAGGAGGCATCATCTGATAACGATTCCCTGAGAGTTTCAATAAATGCTATTTAGTGGTCTTAGAGGAGTTGCGGATACTATATCAGTGTCCCCTATAATTGACAATGCATGGGCAAGTCCATTTATGACTATGGGAAACCTAAAAAATTTGTCAGCTCAAAAGTTTAAAATAGAAGATGCACTATGACATCATGTTAAAGGATTCTCTGAAAAATTCATCAAATGTCATTCATTGGTTAAGGAGTTGCCAGCCCTCCTTGATTGACAATGCATGGCTATTGGAAACTCCAAAAATGGTCAGATCAAAGTTTACAATTGCATCATGTGATAAAGATCATCTGAATTTTTTTTTTTATCAAAATTTCATTCAATGGTTTAGGAGAAGTTGCGGATACCATACCAGTACCCCCTAATGGTAATGCATGGCTAAGAGAATTCCTAAAAAATACGTATACAATACCAGTCCCCCTCATTAACAACGCATGGTAATTGGAATTCCCCAAAAATTGGTCCAATCAAAGTCTAAAGTAGGAGGTGCACTATTGCATCTTGTGATAGATATTCTCTGGAAATTTTATCAAATTCTACTCATTGGTTTAAAAGAAGTTGCGGGTAACATACTAGTACCCAAAAATGATAATGAATGGTTAGGTCCACGTATGGCTATTTGAAACCCAAAAATGGTCAGATCAAAATGTAAAATAGGAGCTGCACTATGGAATCATATGCTTAAGGTTCCCTGAAAGTTTCATCATAAATCCACTGACTGGTTTAAGAGTTGCGGATACCATACCAGTACCCGCCCTAATTGACAATGCATAGCTAGCTCCATATATGGGTATGGGAAATCCAAAATATTGATCAGATCAAAATCTAAAATAGGAGGTGCACTATGTGATAAAAATCCTCTGAAAATTTTATGGAATACCATTAATTGGTTTAGAAGGAGTTTCATATTCCATACCAGTACCCCCTAATAACAATGTATAGCTAGGTCCATGCATGGCTATGAGAAACCCCAAAATTTGTTATTTGAAAATCTAAAATAGAAAATAGGAGGTGCACTATGGCATCATGTGATAAAGATTCCCTGAAAGTTTCATCAACTGCCATTCATTGGTTTAGGAGTAGTGGAACATACAAGAGTCGGGCGAACGGACGAAAACAACGAATACTATATTCCTTTTTTTTTAAAAAAAAGCGCGGGTATCAAAACAGGATTTAGTTCAGTGACGTACTTAAAATTCTTAAATCATCACAACATGAATGACCTATTTTAGCTGTTAAATAAAACAAAAAAAGGCGATTTTTTAAAAATGCAGCCTGAAGGGTATGAAACTGAATCGTTTTTTTTAAATTCAAGTAGTTTAAGAATCAAACATTGGATTAATTGGATTGAACACGTGGAATCTTTTCAGGCATACGATGTTAAAATGAGATTTTATTTTCATACAGATAGCTCAAAGGGCTTAATCAGAAAAAAATCAGACCAAAGAACAAGAAAAAAAGCACTGCAGCAGTGACCAGAAAGTATGAATTAGGCAATAACTGTCATCAGGATTAAAATTAATTGTAGGATTTTGACTTCTGTTCGTAAGAATCAGTTACCATATATACAGATAAAATGCCTCGGGTTTTTTCCTGTACTTCAACAGACATAATTAGAAATAGACATTTAATGACTTACTTGCTGGACAAACAATCAACGCAATAATCACTACCATCAGTAGTCTTTGCATTCCGTTTCTTCTGTTTACAAATCATGACAAGAATTAAGAGGAGGGTTTTATATACAATCAGCTATGTTGTGTGTGTGTGTGAAGTAACATATGTCAAAACAAGATCTTTGGTATATCATGTAAACACCTCCACAATGTAAACATACACTGAACTGTTCCTGACCCGTAATATTATCTTTATTTTACAATGTTTACAAGAACAAAGAAGTTCACTGACCTGACCCCCGCACCAATTTTAATCTATAAGTATTACATAATATTTGGCTATAGTCTTGTACAGTCAATCAGAATATTCTTGCTTCTCATTGAATTTGTGTCAAAATCTGTGTTCTTTCTTATGTCGGGCAACTTTGAAAGATAATTGGACGATACAAAGAGATATTAAAGTACATTTCCGGAAAATAAGCTTCAATAAAAGTATTTAGTTAAGACCCATCCTCCCTAAAACAAAGCAAAAAAATTTTATATTACCTGAAAATTTCTTTAAATCTAAGCCAAAGATTTTGAGGAATCGGTCCTAAATTTGCAAAAGAGACAATAGATATCCAAGTTGGTCATATACCTTCAGTTTAAGACATAATATTCGGTATTTGATATGAAACTCTGTGCCCTTGAATGATAACGGCTTGTACAACAATATTTGTCTCGCTAGAAGTTAAATAAATTTAAGGTTTAAAATTTTTGAAACATCTGATGTCAAAGAATTGGCGAGTAATTAAGCTATGCTTATGGCAAGAGTATAGTGTCATATTGTAACTAATGACTGCAGCATTCGTAGTAAAAACAAGTCACTCGGCGATAGTCGGGGTATGCATGAAGTACAAGATCCATTTAATATTCATGTAATATTCTTCTTCAACACATTCTTGTTATGCTTCCATTTTATGGCCTAACAGATATATATTATTTGTTGCCTGCCAAAATATCGCATTTTTGATTGTTCTGTCATCAATAATCCTTGAACATGGAAAGCGGAAAAATTTACGATAGTGAAGTACAACTTTGAGACAAAGAACCTGATATTCCTTAATGATATGATAAAAACTATTTGCTGTTCTTTTTACGTAACGGCTATTGTGACCTTTTGATAAAAAAAATATTTTGTAACTGAAATCTGAAACTTACGTCCAGCAGAATTATTCGGTAATCGGACTTTTTTTTTTACCAAAGGAGACTTTTTGTCCATGAGCATAATCCTGTAAATTTCAAATTAATTGAGCAATCTTTGTGCAAGTTTCTTAAACTCTTGTGTATTTATTTGCACAGGTTCCACGTTAATTGATGGATTCAACAAATTGTCAACTCTGATCAATCAAAGAAGTACAATCACAAGAATATTTAACCGATCACTTAGAGAGAAGCTTATTTGTCATAATGAAGCGGGCAGGACAAAGATCAAATGACACTAAGGAAAATACAAATGCACGTTAAACTAAATGCATGTTATCATTTTTAAAGTTTTCACTAGATAAAAAAAAAACCAAAAAACATCAAGTTGCTTATTTGTTTGTCTTTTACATATAATAAACATTTTCATGGTGTTTTATTTCTGCTTTCAATCGACAACTGAATCGGTTTTTACAGAGCTGTCGTGAGCATAAACATGTGGTGGATAGGTTATGTCCTGTCTGTCTATGCGGGGTAGTCACGTCAAAATACAGGACGCCTGGCCACCACCCATTGTAGACAAACTGTGTTGGAAATCACCACACTTACTGCGATATAAAGATGCCTTCTTTATCTTTCGAACAGCCTCTTGACGTGGAAGAGAACGCGTTTTTCCATTCATTTTGTATTCAAGAACTCGTTGCTTAAGGTAGTTCTTGCAACCTTTTTATTAGCTCCCCTGACTTTACTAGAGTGAGCTTTTGTCATAACTTTGCGTACGTATTCTGTCGTGAACTTAGCGTTCAAAAATCTTTTATTCTGAGACAGCTGGACCGATATTTGTTTAAACTTTATAGGAATGATCTTTGACATGCCATCTACAAACGATCTTCATTTAGTTTGACATGACATAAAACATGGCCACAGTAGCTAAAAAGATTATTGGGGTGCGTAAATTGTTTTGGGCTTATAACTTAAAAACCATTAAAGATACTAAAATATATCATGGGCCTAAAATTGGCCAGCATGACAAGAACTAACCACCCTGAAATTTTAAAGAAAATCTGAATACCCATACAGAAGTAAGTATCTTTTTATCGTCAACTGGTCAAGTTTTATTGCTACGAGAACTGTTAAGTGAATTGAACAATTATAATAAATATATAATATATCAATATAAAACGATAAAGTTTTGTTAAAGTAAAACAAGAGTGTAAAATATTAAAACATAATAGGAGAAATGTCAGTTTAAATTTTACAAACTTAGAATTTTAAGATAAAGAAAATTATATATATATATATATATATATGACGGCTTGCCAAAAATGTTCTGTGTTGGGTTGTGATTCCCTGATTCTGTCGTATGTTATACGGATTTTCCTTACTGGTCTCTCCTTTTGATCGATTCGGACTTTTGTTGTCACTTTTATTCATTTAAATCTTACTAAATAAATTGATTGCTTTTAAAAATTAAACGATTTGTCGCCAGCGACGTTTGTATTGATTGATTGATTAGTTAAGAGTTTAACGTCCAATGAGCAATATTTCAGCTATATCAGGACGAGAACAAGTTAATCAATTCAAAAAATTGAAAGTATCAGAAGAAAGAAATAAAGGTGGAAGGGACAACCTGGGCAACGACTTTTGACTGCCACTGGAAAATTGGAGAAATGGGTAGGGGCANTCGACACAGTTTGGCTACAATGGTTCGCGGTCAGGCTTTCCGTATTATGACCTGACTACCCCGCATAGACAGGGCATTCCCCTATCCACCACCTGGGGACGCGCCCGGCAGCTCTGTAGCCGAAGCCCCTGAAAACCGATTCAGGTGCCGGGCGACGTTTGTAAATAGGTCTTTAAGACAATCAGCAGAATAAAAATCACGCCTGATATCGGCAACATCTACACATTCAATTAAAACGTGTTGGATTGTATAAGGACAAATGCATTAAATACTTTCAGGTCTGTCATCGCTGTTGAGAATAAAACTATGTGTTGTTCTAGTATGTCCAATACGACATCGGGTCAACACTACCTGTTGCCTACGTTTTTTACCACAGGAACCGACTTATTTACCGACGTCTGACTGTATTCAATGTACTGCATCATTTATTTGCAGATCCCATTTAGCCTGCCATAACTTTAAATGTATTTAACGATTCATGTCAGTTGTACGGTACTGGACAATCCGCCATTTCGTCATATAGAGCATCCTTGGCTTCCTGGTCAGCAACTGTGTTTCCATAGATCCCTACATGACTAGGGATCCAAGCATAAATGACCTCTTTGCCTACTGCTACAAGTGATTTAAACAGTTCAGCTATTTTCAAAATAATTTGGTGTTTTTTCGACTTTCAATTGCCAATAGGCATGAAAGTGAATCGGAACAGATCATTAACTTAATTGTTTGCGGTAAAGGCTACAAATTTAAGTGCTGAGTAAATAACGTTAGCTTCAGCAGCGAATATGGAACTACAGGGTGGTAGTCGGAGAGATTATGTACGGTCTCCAAAAACGGCTGAAGAAGCCACCCTGTCTTCATCCTTAGAGCCATCTGTATAAATTTGAAAGTATTTAGGATGTTCAGATGTAATTCTGGCAAAGTCCTGCTGGATAGACAGAGGATTTGTATCAGACTTTTTTTATATATGCATAGTTCAAAATTAAATGTTAGTTTTGGGTTCAGCCATGGAGTTGTTTTTGGGCTACTTCATCCAAATTTATATTAGCAGATTCCAGATGTGTTTTGATACGAAGACCAAAAGGTTTTATAATATTTGGACGTTTTTCATATTCAGCTTTGTGAAGAAGTTTGAAAACACAGTTGTGAGATGGATTGGAAGGATACGCTTTAAGCTTTGTTGCATATTGTAAACCAAGTTTGACACGTCTTTTTTCCAAGGATGGTTCATTAGCTGCAACACAGAGACTCTCCATAGAAATTCTGAACGCACCCAATGAAAGACGCAAACCTTACACTACAAAACACTAAAAGTCTGAAACGGGCACTTTT